>JAUMHI010000068.1:8018936-8039905 GCA_032359435.1 Enteromius unitaeniatus | reverse complement strand
AAGTAGACACTTTACTTACATTTAATGTGCTTCATTTGGACATAAAAATCACTTATAGGAATTTAGTCTGTATATATATATATATATATATATATATATATATATATATACACACATATACACACACACACACTCAAAATATAAACTATGTGCTAATGCACTAATTAAAAAATTACATTTGTTTTTGTTCTTTTACATTTTTAATATTATTATAATATATTATCTATTATTTTTCGAAAAGTAACGTCATACATAAATAAAAATATATATACACATTTATTCAAATCTGAAGTTAGTTTGAAGTAACTATAATATTACAAAATAAAAAAATAATGATGAATAAAAAATATATAATAATTTCCATTTTATATTTATTATTAATAATAATTCAATTAGATTAATAAAAAAATATTATGTTAAATGTCCTATATAAAATACATAACACAGATGTTCTGTATAATATAAAGAATAAATAAATGATAAAATCAGTATAATAAGTAAATGAAATATCACAGACTCTTAAATATTTTTTTTTAAATTTATTTATTATTTAAATCATACAGAATAAATATTTACAAATTATATAATTAAATACATATTAATAAAAAATATATAATAATATATAATTGAAATAATAATTGAAATGCATTCTTCAATGTTAAATGCATATTATTCACATAATCAAATATATAAATTCAAATTTCTTACTGAACATTACACTTCGATCTGTCACTTGATTCCTGCTGTCCAAATTCAAAGACAAAGCCGGTGACAAACCTCAATTAAGTAATCGGTCTCCACAAGCGTAGCCAATAATTGATCAGTCAGACTAATTAACCGCCAGTCTTTTGAGTACCCTTAACGAGATGTGAGCGGAGGGGGGGGGCATCAGGGGGGAGCTTAGCTCTACAGGTGATAAACCTATTTGGCAGTGACATTTTTTAGTGTAAAGTCATTCAGCCTATGATCTGATCAAAGGGAGACTCCCCCATTGGGTCCAATTATAACTATGCTATTGTAGGAGGTGGGTAGCGAGGGAGAAGGGGTGGGGGGGATGAGTTATGTTGAGTTATGATATTCATAATCTATGCAGAGAGGCCTTTCCACTATAGGTCTTCTCCCCATAGCTGTGATCTTTTCAATTTACATCAAGCGAGGATGGCTGAGGATGAAAGTGCAGCCTCCGACCCGCCGAGCCCGCGGAGGGCAAACACAGGGCCTCATTAAACTCTACTGCATGGACTCCCCAACAGGGTTTGAAGTGCGTCAAGTAAAGAGCACGGGGTCAGAGGTGGCCCTGGAAACAGATCTCCATTTAACTCACCAGCTGGAGATGATAATTAGCAGGTGCATCACTGTCTCCTGCTCTAAAGAATGAGACCGTGGAGATCTGCTCTGCGGTGGGTTTCTATTATACACCCGAGTTTCAACAGAACACCACTTCTGAGACGCGCAGTCACTCACACACACACACACAGGCATGCACACCGAACCTCCTCGAGAGCTGAGCTGTTTATGGTCAAGGGATTTTAATTCATTGAACTGGACAAGCCGCGGACAGGCGCTACACACAGGCATATCCTCACACACATATTTTACCTCTGCCAGGCTTATAAACCCAGATCTGATGGATTTTACAGCTTTACTGTTTAGAGTGAAACGTACATATTACAAGAAAACGGTCATATTTTTATATAACACTTGATGATTTAATTACGCAAACGTATCGGCTCGTGATATTGTCGGGTTACGCTGTGACCCTTTTGGATTATGGCTGAAAGACTTTTTTTTTTTTTTTTTTTAAAGAGAGAGGGAAAAATATATTTTGTTAAGGATTCTGTCCAGGGATGGAAAGCCGTTGGGAGGCAATTAGAGGACTACAAAGAAAAAAGAAATAGATATGAAAATCTTCTGCTTTCTTTTGATGTGCAGTAGGCTGTAAAGTGTATGTACACGCTGAGTGAATGCTTTTAGAAAAGCACGAAGACAAAGACAAAGCGTGTTTTAACTAAGGCTCAAGGAGCGCTGACAAAACGCGGGCCAGTGTCGTTGTCCTAATATGCAACATAAGTTTAAAATATACAAATACATGATTGTTTTTAAAAAATATATATAAAACTTTTTTTTTAACACATCAGTTAAAAATGCTACATGATTTCTGGCAAAATGCAGATCAGTGTCTTCTTAATATACAACACGCGTTTAAAATAAACAAATAAATTAAAATAATTGTTATATATATAACTTTTTGTTATACCTTGTTATACATACAACTTTTTATCAGTCAAAAATGCTAAAAGATGTCAGACAAACTGCAGGTCAGTGTCTCTTTCTGATATGCAACATTTAAAATAAATAAATATTTGTCAAATAAAACGTTTTATCAGACTTCAATCAAAAACGCTACACGATATCGGAAACAAATTTGGGTCAGTGTCTTCTTAATATACAACATACATGTAAAATAAAATATAAATATGAATTCTTACTAAATAACCTTTTTTGTAAGACTTAAAAATTAATTAAAAGATCAGGTCGGTGCCTTTATTAATACACAATATATATTTAAAATAAATAAACTTGTTATAAAATAAAACACTCCAACAAAAATAATTTAGGAATGTTTTCTGATAAAATACAGGATGGTGTCTCTTAATACACAGCTAACATTTAAAATTATATATATTTATAAAATATTACAATTTGTAACAAATTATACTAAAAAATAACAAACCTGATGTAAAATTAACATCATAATCATGAAAATAAATAAAATAAAATAATAGTAAAAGACAGTTACAGATATATAAATGAGAGATGAACTAAACTAAACTGAATGTAACAGTAATAATAATAAAAAAAAAAAAAATGACGACTCAGTAGTGTTCACTAGTTAGCATTCACAAAGCAAATTACCATCAATCACTGCTACTTCATATGCTAACATAAGCATGCTGAATGTGCAAGTTATTCAATTTTGGCATGTGGAAGATATACTGCAAGTCTGTTAAAAAAAAAAAAAAGAAAAAAGTCTAAAATCCTCCTAAAATGTATTTTTCATTACTTCTGAATGCATTAAAAAGCAAAAAAGTCTGACTGTAAAGTGAATTTAAGTGATTTTTTTACAACATCTGCATTTGATTTCAGTCTGACACAACGCCTTCAGAGTCCAAAGCAAAAAAAAAAAAAAAAAAAAAAAGTACAGTTATTGTTCATCAACAGACCAATAACCTTGAGGGCTGGACACTACATTAGTCCAATCGGGCCGGAAATGAGCCCCACCTGTCCCGCACACTCCGGCCCAACAAAACGATCCTTTAACAGGCTCCAGAAAGAGGTTTGATTTGCGACGCCCTGGAAATAGACCAAAAGCCGAAGAAGGCAATGATCCCACTTTCCCCAAACGGTAATTGTTTGGTGTGTCAGCTGATGTAGTGCTTGTTTTTGTTTTCTCTCGAATCCCAATTAAACACCGTGCTGGCTGATCTCAGAGGAGGCGCGTGGATATTGCGCTCTCTCTGATTAATTTGTTAACCTTCATTTGGTAGCTTAATATACACGAGGTGGGTGTGCAAACTCGGATTTTCGCTGTTGATTGAGAACGTAAACGATCAAACGCTGGAAGTACAAATATAAGTTGTGTGGAAGAGACGAAAAAGGGGAGACAACCGGAATGACACGAGCAGCAAAGAAAAGTAAACAATAGATCTGGAGTAACTCGAACAAAAGTAATAAAGTCAAAAGGAATATTTTATCAAAACCGTTGATACAGGACCTGTGAACACACAGAATCGCATCCAAATGAGACTCCAGTGCTGTTTGGTAGCGCAACGGATTTATAATTTTCTATTTTTAGAGAGTTTTAATGACTGCACGAGCAAACACCCCATACTCTGCTACCAAGTCCAATTATAATTGAATAATAATAATAATAATAAAAAAAAAACAATAAGAAACAGTTTCAAAATGTTTGAGGAGGAGGAAAACACCTTCATTTATTTGTGAGAGAGCAAACTCTCCTTTTAACATAATTTCGTTTCTTTTCCACTTATTTTGCGAACTCAACAACCACCCGTCATTAAAATCCACCCCAATATTTATAAATTCAGCCAGCAAACTTCAGCAACAAATATCTTCTAAATCAAAGAAAATCTAGTTAGGAAAAATAAAGTTAGACGTGAAAGTCACTTTATGCTCACAACACAAAAAAAGTAAAAAGTAACGTTTAAAGCATCAAATTTCTTTCGAACCTTCGTGTGACACTCGCAGTGATTAAAAACGCGACCCAAAAAAAACCCCCACAATCCGTGGACTTTCAACCCCATCCCATCTGATGTTTCTAATAAAAAGGCATGTTTGAAATCACTCTCGAACGCTCGCCACATCCTCTCAATTATTATCTCTATTTGTAAAATCCGTAGGTTTGCGCGGAACGGAATCGCTACTGGCGAGGTAGCATTTCTAATAGTCAATAAATCTAAAATATTATGTGTGAAATTGGGAAAAACTGCCATTAAGTGACAGACAGCGGAGAGCACAGCATAGGGTCCCGTCTGAAAAAAGGGGCCAGGTAATTCGGGACAACTGTCACCCCTGACCCGTCTGAGAGAGGGTCTAGTGGTCAGACTCCCCCAATAATAAAGTCCACATGGTTAAAAAAATAAAAAATAAAAAAAAAGCCTTCAAACACTTAATTAGATGAATCTCAAAAGGTTCGGCTTGAATCAATAAAAGACTTTGGAGGAAAGAAAAGAAAAAAAGAAACGCTCCAGGGTCAGTTATATTATATTTTGCTTTATAGTTGTAAAATGCATTGATTCTTTTTTTTTTTTTTTTGGAGGCCGGAATAAATGTATAAATGTGTATTTAAATAATAAAAAAAAGATAAAAAGTGAATCAAATTAATTGATTCAATTAAACTGAATCAACTTGCTTTGCTTGCTTCGCCATGTGACAGACAATTTAAGAAAAATAAACCCAGAGCTTTTGCTCGATTTAAACATACTCCTTGAGTTATGAATTTTAATATCCCCAAAGGTATGATAACCAGAGGGAGAGGAAAAATGAATTTTTGCGGTGATAAATATATTATTGTAGGTGACATTTACATTCAGGTGGGGTAATTTAACATGATATGCAGAATACGTTCTATCATTAGTCAATGAAAAATTGCGCGAGAGGATCAAAGCAAACATGGAGCTGCCACTTAATTTATCACGCTACGAAGACAAAGAGGTTTTTTCTTTCCTCTCCGTCAGTTTCAAAAGACCCGACTCCTTTTTTTCCCCTCTCTCTTACGACGCTCTGGGTTTGCAATTTAATTTACAAATGGGATGCCAGTGCTGAGATGGCATAACAGAACAGGCTGGCTTTTTCTGCTTGGACAGACAGCAGCGGGATCCACAGAGTCATATAGGAGTGTAAAAACACCCCCCCCCCCCCAAGTGGGACAGAAAAATAAAAAAAATAACAAACACGTTTCTTTATGTTCAAAAGGACAGATGACAGACGTGTTTCTGACCCCGACGCTGGATGCACTTCCTGTTGCACTGACCGTGCCACCTAAACATTAATTAAAGAGAGAAGGCGCTGGCAGGTGGCAGAAAAGCAGGATCTAATAATTGGCCCCCTTCTTCCACGCGCCTTCAGAAAATCCAGGACTTCTAGAGAGATGTGCCACTGGGCAGGCAGAAAGAAGAAAAGATAAAAAAAAAAAAAAGAGAGAGAGATGAAGGCAGGAGTTTGAAATGGCCGGCGAAATGCGACAGGCGCTTAACGTCATGGGGCAAGTTTACCGAGCGCTGTGTTCCTCTGACCACAGAAAGACTGTTAGTTTAAATGTGTGAAAAAAGACGGAGAGAATGGGAGAAATGACAATTATGTTCTTGTGTGTGTGTGTGTGTGTACAAAGGGCTTAAAACGGAACAACAGTAGAGTATGAAGGTAATGCAAGTGTATGAGTGTGTAGAGATTTACTTTCACCAACTTCTGGGAACAATTCGATTTTTTAAGTAAAATTAGGAGAAATCCTCATGAAGTCATTTTTAATATTTATATTTAAATGTACACATTTGATGTGTTTAAATAAACAGCTATTTAGTTTTAAATAAAAATGTTGTCCAAAAGAGGTTATATTAAACATTGTTGACAAAATCTCATTTTAGTAAAGTAAAGTAAGTAAATATTGTAAGTAAATGTTTTTTTTTTTATTATTATAAAAACACACATTATTCGTTAATGTTCTATAATAATAACAGTAGCAATATTTAGGTAATTAGGTACAAAAACAGTAGAAGTCTAAGGTGTGTCTTCATTAAGATTTCTAGGTAAACGTGTGTTTAGGGACACTCACCACGTCACTGGGCAGGTTTTGCAGGTCGTCTGTGGGGCTTTCCAGGGTGTTTGTGTCCACGTTCAGAATGACCACATCCTCCAGGGATCTGCTCTTTACTCTCTGAAAGCGCAACACACTTTGTTACACACCGCCCTGCCTATTCCTATTTCCTGTAACCGTTTTAATAGCCTAAATGTGATTTATTTAAATACTCTTTTCAACAGTAGTTTATTCAAAACATTTCTATTATATTGTTTCACATATCAATTTTTTCCCCTACAATGTCAAAACCAATATGTAAAGACTAAGCAGGCAAGGTTTAAATGGACTGAGCTAACAATGCAGAAACCAGCTTGCATGAACAAAACCAGATGAAGCTTGTGAGTTGTTTTCTCTAATACTAATATATATATATATATATATATATACACACACACAAATATATATATATGTGTGTGTGTGTGTGTGTGTGTGTATACATAATAGATATACATATATATATATATATATATATAGAGATATATGCAACACTGTCACAAATAATTTGTATCTATTTATAGTGGGTTTTCTTAAATATATATATATATATATATATATACACACACACACACATATACATAATAGATATATATAGATACACATTATTTGTGACAGTGTTGCAACTACTTTAACTATAAAATATACACGCAATACCTAACCAAATAATACCATTATTCAGGCACGTTTGAATGAAGCACCACTGTGTTGAGTGGTGTAATGCTTCCACACAATGGTAGTCAAGGTAGTGGCGACAAATCCAATAATTATTCTTCCAGTGCAGGTGGGGGAAACAGCCAAGTGTGTAAAAAATTTCTGGTTTGTCATTTTTGACAGTCGCTGCTACGGCGGCCCGTGTGCTGATTTGGTCTAATTACGTGCAGCCGGATTGTGGAGGGAGGGTTGGAGCGGTGGGGGGGTGGGGGGTACTGTCAGCATGCGAATGTGTGATAAACACCAGCACCGCCGCGACTGTCAGCGCTATCAGATCTGTGCGTGAAGCTATAGGTCTACCTCCAACCAACATGCCATTTCTCAATAACTGAATGCACCGTCTCTTTGTTTCTCCGCGCTTTCATTTCTCATGGGCGCCCGGGAGATGAAAAGCAAATGAAAAAAAAAAACTATGTGTCAATTTTTGTAGGTTTCCCTGCGCTCTGCGATGATGCATCAAAGTAGCTTTATTAGCATCTCAGATGGTTTGAATCCAGAAGGACGGCTGGATTTAAGTGACCCGGAGTGGAAAAAGTAAATAAATAACGATGGTTTATGTAATATCGGACTAGTAGCAGTAGTGCTTCTGATCAAACGTCTTGTAAAACACTTTAAGGATGATGAACGGCCGCCGACGGTGGATTTATGTGACGTACCTCTAAAAGGCTGAGATGGACTCCGACCAAATATGGCATGGGCGCACTGCAAACAGAGACAAACCACAGTCGTTAGCAACATAAGAACACTTTTACAAAATGAATATTCATTTAAAAAAGTAGCACAGAAGTAAATAACAACACACGAGGATCGCCGTAAATTGACATGCGTCACAAACTAAACTTTAATAGCGCTTCCCGGAACGAGCGCTTTTGAGCACTGAAGGTGATTAGTGTAATTGGCGAGCATCACTTTTGAGCGGGAGCGAGGCAGGGCCGCGTAATTAGATAGGTTTGGGTAGCCGCTACAGCGCTCGCTCAATCAGGTTATGTGGCTAATAAGCTGCAGTCTCCCTCGCTGCATCTGTTAAGGCCACGGATTTAACTGACATGCAGGCACGCTGACACACACATGCGCGGGGCGAGCCCCGTCACGTCATTGTTGTCCGCGAGAGTAACTTTGTTATGACAGCCTAATTCCCATCATTCCTAATAGCGCTCATTATGAGCGATGCACAGCCTTATAATATGATCATGCTTTTTTGGGTATAATTAGATAGCTAAAATATGATAAATCGACGAGGATGTCTGTGCCGGACTGGAAAACAGGGCTACTCTTAAAGCTGCGTTTATATCAACGACCACAAATATTTTCTGAGGAGCTGTGGTGTCAAGCATGGCAGCACAAGTCTGTCAATTTAAGGGTATAGGGTGTTCTGGTAGCTATAGAACAGGGCTGTAAGTTAAGAGTGTGGTCACGGTTTTAGCCCACAGCTGGCATACGGAAATCAGTCTGCCGTATATAAGAAAAAAACCGAGAGAGATTGCATGCTGGACTTGGTGTGGTGGCATTAGTGCTAATAAATCATGTCCTTCATAAACCCTTTGAGATCTCAGATATAGTGAAAGGTATTCATTAGGATGAGGGGTATTTCAGAAAGTAGTACTGCATGTTGAGAAGCTTCATGTTACTGATGGACCGATATATCGGCCAGGCCAATTAATGGCCTAAAGTTGGGAAGAGTTTTAAAAATGTACCTGCTTGGCTGATTAACAGAAGTCTGACCTTTTCATTTTTCTGTACTTAAATATTTTTTAAGGGAATTTTCAAGTGATATTTTTTAACTATTTTTGCTTACAAATGTAATTCATATTTGAATAGTATATGTATACATGTATTTGCTTAATTATACATTATAAATGCAAATTAAAGTTAAAAAAGAAAGCCTTGACATATTTATGATGCTAAATTGCATAATATTTAAAAAAATATATATATATATATATTTTTTTTTTGCTCAGCATAAATTACAGTATATATACAGTATATTTCCTTTATATGACGTTAAAACCACTTGACACTTTTAGAGTCATTAAAATGTTTGCTAAAAATCATAGAGAGAGCAAAGGTTATGTTGTCATGTCAAAACAAAGTTATCTGATGTTAAAAATTGCTGCGAATGTGATAAGATAGATAGATAGATAGATGGATAGACAGATAGTTAGACAGATAGAAGCACAGCCTAAGCTTGTGTTAGATATAAATGAGACGTTGTGTAGGTGTGTGAGATGCATGGCTCTTACCAGCAGTAATCCAGCAGGTGGGGAGGAAGTACAGGGATGAAGATGTGCTGCCAGTGCATAGGGTAGAGCATGGCAGCGGACCCCTGCACGCATGCAGTTAACTACAACAAAAAAAAAAAACAGACATGTGAGCTCCTTCATACGCCACCGTTTAATGCGTTACGCTTAAGGGGAATGCGTTTACTGTGAGCCAGGAGAGCATTAGACAGACTCTTTTTATCTTATCATCATAAGCCGATTAAAATGTGTGCTTTTGTTTGTTGCTTTTCTGATGTTAAACGGTGCAGGTTCAAAGCCAAAATCAGGGTATCAATCGAGGGCCTAAAAATACACCAAAGCGCAAGGTGTCAAATGCGTAGCGGCGATACAAAATTAATGATGCTTTATTACCGTTATACACACACAGAGTAAATAATCAGACTCTACAAGAAGCGAGCACTTAATTACGACGCTGGTGTGGATGTTTAATGAGTGAACACCCAAGTGACCCCTCACCACACCCTGATTCCCCCTCATGGCTACCTAGCAGTTGAGTGTGGCACACGCGCAGACGCTTCCTCATCTTCCAGATTAAAATAACATGATTAAATATGGAGAAAGAACAGAGGTCTGAAGGCTCCTCTGGGACTTCATTAGGGCAAATTGCCAAAGAATGAAACATGAGTTAGCCAAGAGAGACTGTGAGCTGTTGGAATACCGTGGGGAGCAGGGGCTGGAAGAGGGGTCTTGACAATTGGAGCTTCCAGTAATGTGTGAACCATGGCTCTGAAGTATCAAGAGACCCCCCCTGCTCACTGACACACACAATATCACTATTGACCACCGAAACCAACCAAGCTTGGCCAGAGCACAACAGCAGCTTTAATCCTGAATCACTTTTGTATATGTCCACGAGGGGTAAGGCTTGGTTGTTGTTGTTGTGTCCGTTGAGTTCTGTGACATTGTGGTCGAACGCAACCGCTCTGGATAAGACGTGACCTATCGAGTCAAGAAATAGCGCGGCTTTAATTAACAGTAATTTAGTGCCGTGCATTATAACATATGCAAATTTGTTGTACAGTTCTCTGAAAAGAAAGGAAAAGCTTTAGTTGTGACAGATCTAATTTCGTCTGGCCAATTTAGAAAGAAAGAAATGAATATTTATGGCATTTCTCACCAACTCAAGTTTGGTTGATATCAAAGCTTCGAGACCCGTTCTGTTCGAGATTCCTTTTTCTCAAGGTCCAATAAATGAATCATGCTGAGAGGTCATCGCACTGCAAAGAAACACTTTTCTTTGACTGTGCGAACAGACTGTCGTGTAGTTTCTTTGAGGGGAACCCTTCCGTACCATGTAGAGATGGGTAAAAAAGCCTAATGGCGCATTCCAATTAATTCAACAATGTCCACAGACAAGCCCAATTGGCTTGATTTATTCCTGACTTGAAAGTGAAGCCGTGCCGTTTTCTTTCAAAGATGAGGGCATGAAAAGGAGGTGGCGAAACCTAGATAAACATTAAAAGGTGGAATTCGAAAACAAATTAACTCTTGATATTTTTCCCACACAAGCGGTTCTGCTCGCAAACGAAGGATCCTGCAAGAAAAATCAGTCATGACCTCCTTTCTGCGACAATTAAAGAGAGAGTTCAGAATAACTGTATCGCTGCCATTGAATCTGCAGTCGTACCCACAATGCACTGTTGGAGTGCTGCTCCTAATAAAATATTTGGCGGTCTTATGAGTAATTAATGAAGACATGCCAAATGAAAAGAAAGCCAAATGGCCACAAAAGGCAAGGTATGCTCGATTTTCCTTTAAATGAAGAGTCATCCACGAGAACAAATGCTGGATTACGGTTTGTTTGGATGCAGGGCTGGATCCTGCCGAGACCTGTGAGCAACCGCTGCCGTTAGCGGTAATGAGCGTGCTGGGGACGTGTTAAGTGGGGGTCTTCTCTATTATACAAAGGGATCCGTCTTTGGGAATATAATAGACCCAAAACACCAATAACGGCATTCTAAAGAATCCCAAAGAACACATGAAACAATCTTTTCATGAAAAAGCATTTTTACATGAAAACCAACAAATGCAACGTTAATTCTACAGCAGTTTCATTAAGATTTCATTTGCGATAATAACTTAAAAACTACATTATCATATGCAAATCAAATCGAATCGGTGTTAGGGAAATGTTCATATTTTGGTTTTAAGAGTCCCCAAGAACAGGTTGACATATTCAAGATCAAAAAACAAGTTTGTTGTCTTATAATATGCATTTTTTAACCTTACTTGCTCAATAACTCTCAAATGATTCACTCAACAATAAATTTTTCCAAACCTTTCAAATTATCCTAATATGCTAATGTTTCATGTTGACGTCAACACAAAACAGCTTGGGATTCTTTTTTTTTTTTTTATGACTCGTTTTAATGATTCAGAGTCAGCTCTTTCTTTTGAGAGACAATGACTTTATACATGGTGCACTTTCAGATTTAAAACAAGATTTTTTATTCACTTAGAGCTGTGTTACACACTGCATGAAAGCTCATTTTCAAAAATCCACTAAAGGGTTACTTTAAAATAAAGAATGTTATCAACATAACTGATATTCAAATAACTTTCATGTTTGGTATATACACGTGTAAATTCTGTTTCTCATTTTAAATAATGAATATGTACTATTAATAGCTGCTGATACAGACAGCTAATTCCTCTCACACAGGCGCAGAACGCAAATAGTTCGCAGTTGGCTGTAGTCTGTGCGGTGTGTTCAATCAAAGCTTTTTGATCCAGATGCTGCCGAGGCGAGGCGACACCGTCAGCTTTTGTTGCCGCTACTTCTTTGAAGTCAGCTTGGTGTGTCCCAGCCTTTAATCTAACCTTAGGCCATGTAGTTACCTTATATCACCCAGTACTTTCTTAGGTAAATAACCTAAATGTAAATGCAAGTGCATATACTGTAAAATAAAAGTGCAAAAAAAAATACAATACAATACCGTTTTCTGTAAGAACCTATAATAAAAGTTCCTCTAAAAAGATCAGCAACACAATTTATTACTGCTAAGCAGCAGGCTAGAAGCCCTAAAATAGACCTACAAATTTCTCTTGAGAGGAAAGGAAAAAGAAGGATCTTGCTGTCTTGGTTCAGCGAACTTGGGATTTGCCCAATCAGGTGACAGTCACAGAACTCTCACTTCACAATCAAACCACATTCACACTCATCTCTAGGAGTACATTTGTACCATTTTGCCTTCCTGAGATATATCCCACAGATGAAGTATAAAGATATGCTTTGTAACACCTTTTTCAGTGAACCCTGTCTATGTAAACAAGTTGACGAACATCTTCCCTACATCTAGGGAGAAGCTGGGGTTCAAAAATATCCATGGCAACTTCTCCAAGAATAGACAAAGACCCATTCTTTGATAAGCACAACAAAGCTCACAGTGGAATCTGTGATTGGGGGCAGACTGGAGACTAGAGGTGCGATTCCCCCTGACAAGGGTGACAGCGCCGCAGTCTGCACTGACTCCTGCTACCTGCGAGACTTCTCTCCCCTGGCCCTCTCCTTGTTTCCCAATTACCAAGCCTCGCTCTCCCCTCCTGTTGACAAACGTACGGCTCCGAGCAGGGCGCCGACACAGGTGCATCGCTAACAAGGAGGTGGCATTAAAAAAAAGAAAAGGAAAAGGTAGAGGTAGGGCGCAGGGCGCCAAACACCACTAATCCACCTCCCATTGCAACACGATACCACAAAGAAGAGAACAGGAAGTGCCGGAGGAAGATAAAATGCTTATTAAAGGTGTGGTAAGAGAGATGCTTGAAGAAGGACGAAAATAAGACGGCATTGCTGAGTAGAGCGTAAAAAAAAAAAAAATGTGCGAGTGCAAGGCCGAAAGGAACCTCAGTGGCTAGCACCACAGGCCAAGACGGGATCGGGTCTTGTTAGCATACCACTGACAGCATGATGAGAAGGCGGCTGTCAAGACTCGGGGCCGGCCGAGGGGGTCTCGCAGATGAAACGCGCCAGGGCCTCCCAGTTGACTAGTTAGAGGGATCCTGATGCAGCACAATTATACTGGCACATGACAAGACTGCATGGGCGGCTGCCTCCCAGAGCCTGCGACATGGTTTTAAAACAGTGGTACTCCTTACCTCTGGTCACAAAACAGCAATAAGTCAAACTGATGCATTGTTGTTAGATCATGATTTATTCTTTTGCTTTCCAATACAGGCAAGTGCGCGGCCATGTTCTGCTAGACTGACACAGCAGGTTCACTAGGGGCCCGAACACTCAGGGTCCGCTGGCAGCATGCATAATGCATTGGCTCTCTTCCTCTTTCCTTCTCTGTCTTTATCCCGTTGGCTCGCTGGAGAATCGGTAGCGGTAGGCTGACCACACCGTGGCCACTGTCATATGCCCTCTCTGAACAATTCAGGAAATTGGCCATATGTCTACACTAGCGTCTATGAATTCTTCGCAAAATTGACCATATGTGTCTTCCTATAGTTGTTTGGAACTCCCAAGGCTCTTGAGAAGACGACGGATGGTTTTGGGATTTGAGATGATGAAAGTCTTCTCTGAGGTGGAACCTTAATATCACTAGTTTTCGTAGTAACTCTTTTGGCATATTAGCTCTGTAAACTCAAGGTCGCTCGCTCTCCCATCTTGCAAAACAGTAAATCAAGTTATGGGAGAGTAAAAAAAAAAAAACTATTTACCCAAGAGACTAATGATTTGCACATTCTAACCCCTCGTGTCAGTGAGCACACGGAATGAAGGCGGCAGCCCGAAGGAGTGAAATACTCCACGGATAGGGTCATTCTGACAGCCTCCTCCGGAGTCAGAGGGTCCGAGGGCAGCCCCTCGGTTCCGGCACTGTCGGCGAGCGCACCGCAGATGCTCCGGGGGGGAATCGAGAGATAGGGAGCGAATGACATCACTCGCCGCTTCTACACCAACTGTCGTGAAAGTTTGGACCATCGTCCGCCCCCGTGCGATAAGCGCCCACTCCCTTTTCCAGGCAAGAAGAGCCAGACAGAAAATATGTGGAAGAGTCAGGGATCCAATAAGTGATAATTTAAAGCTAACAGACTTCAGCCCAGAGAAAAACCCCAAAAAAAACAAACACAAAAAAAGGCCAAAACAGAGAGAACTGAATCAGTGTAGAGTATTTTTTGAGATGTTTAGATTTATTGTATAAATATTTTCTTTCTTACAGTTTAATTAATGAGAAGCAGGTCATCTAAAACAACTTATTATGATGTGCACCGTATCAAGAGGTAGTTGGCAATATGTAGCCCGAAAGAGCAGGGAGTGTAATAAGATCTGCATAATATTGCCTATGATTCTGCATTTTCCACCGGTGTGAGAACATTCAAGTCCTGGGAGCAAAAAAAACTGTTCATCACGTGTTATGTTAATTAGAAACAAATTAAAAACACATTTCTGTATATACAGAAATATTTCTGGTGGTTCCCGAAAGACTTGTATAAAAAACAATGTATATTAATATTTTAAGCAAAATGAAAGCTGTCAGATGTGTAAATGAGAATGACAGCAGAAACTCACAGTGCTAAGCTTGCTTGAGGTAATGATGATGCGTCGCTCATGCAGCATGCTGGCGTAGAGGTGCAACATGTTGTTCACATCCACTGCTACAAAGTACTCCGTTAAATTTCTCTAGGAGAAAATAGATGGTTCATTTAGAGAAATTATGGTATTTAGTCACACACATGCCATTACATTCAAAATTGTATCAAATTTCATTATATATTTAGTTTCGTGTTTTGTTTCATGTGTTACTTTTCTATTTTGTTGTAAAGAAAATAGTATTTAAGATTTTGTTTGATATTTTGTTTTGTTTCATGTTTTGCTTGATGTGTTGTTTCATGTTTATGTTTTTTTAAATGTTTGATTGATTAATTTCTATTGTATCATGCTATTAATGTTTTGTATCATGTTTTGTTTTAATTATGTTTTTATCTTTTGTTTTATATTTGTTTTACATTTTGTTTCATTTCAATTCTCATTTTCTGGTTCAATGTTTTGTTCAATTTTTATTGTTTCATGTTTGCATGTAATGTTTCGTTTTAATGTTTTTTTGTTTCATGTTTTGTTTTATTTTGCTGTCTTGTGTTTTAAGTCTTATTGTTCAACTTTTTTCATGTTAAGGTTTTTTTTTTATATATTTTGTTTCATGTTTTGCTTCAAATTTTGCTTGATGTTTCTAATGTTTTTTTTATACTTGCATGATTGTAATGTTTTGTTTTTTTATGTTTTATCTTGTGTTTCATGTTTTTTTTTAGGTTATGGTTCAATGTTTTATTTTATATTTTTAATTGTTTGTTTTGCTTTGTTTCAAGTATTGTTTTAATGTTTTTTTTTTACATATATCGTATGTTTTGTTTTGTTATTTTTCTTTAAGATTTTGTTTTGGGCTTTATTTTACTAACAGTCACTTAATCTGATATGTACAGTAATGCAATGACACTCATACGTGTGGCTAAAATTTGTGTCTGGGTTAAACATACTCACATTTTCAGGTATGGTGGGGAGTCCATTAAGATCAGGAGCTATGAAGTATGAATGCTGCAGAAAACAGACAAGAAAACATACAAGATAAGGTCACCATTACACAACCTTCCAGTATTTATTGTTTATAGAACCTCCAACTTACTGTCTGTTTCACAACCAATAAATAAACCGCGGTCGGCCTGAACTATGTCTACGCTTGTTAACATCATACATTCAGACAACAGATACGGATACATGAAGTCAACAAACGCCGATCCCCTGTGGACACTACCGGAGGAGGCTCCCCGCATCGGAGAGAAAGTCTTTATTAAGGTACAAAAGCCAACTGCTCTGTTTTGACAGTATCAGAGGGGTCTGCCAGGCGTACGTTTGAACAGGCGAGCAAGTTTAATGTCTGGATCAAAGAGGCTCCGAAGCAAAGATCCCACGCTGCCTACTAACTTTAGCACTTTTGTTTGCTTGTGTGGCGCGCTCCGCTCTTTCCCAAGGCTGGGTCGCGATTCGTCATGCGTAAAGAGTACCCATCTGTTGCTCCACACATAGGTTAAACTTTTGCTGCCTTTGCTTATGTTCCACAAACAAATACAAGTGCGACTAGCATCCTCTAATACTCAAAGACGCTTTAAAATATTCCTCTCGGATGCTGTGATCACATGACTTCCGCAACCAAACCAAGTGCTGTGCAATGTCAGAAACTATTTATCTGCACTCTATGTGTGTGTCCAGAGTGCTTTCGCTATAATCGTACGAATATAAACAGTTCGAAGATATCAATAAAGCAGATTGACCAAGTTCTCTTCTTCATGTGCTGACATGTGTTTATTTTCCCATGCCGAGCAGCTGATTGCCCTCCGTGTCGTGGACTGCAGTTCCAGCTGGCGGTGGCCAACACTTTGCAGGCGTGTTTATAAAAATCACACATTATCAGAGTGCTTGTTATCACCGTGCTCTGTCTGCTGCTCCCTGTAGTGCGATCAGAATCCCAGACCCTGCACCCTACACCACTCCCCAACACACACACGTCTGATTTAAACATTACTGCCCACACAGCGTTGATAGAAACCTCTACTATCACCAAGACCCTCTTCCCAAATTCCAATAGCGAACAAACATTTCATGTTGCCAGTCACTTTAACTTCAGAGAAGTGATTAGTGAACCCACCACCTGCAGGGAGACGGTACAGACAATTCCAAGAAACCCCTTCGGATGACCTGATGTGCTTTCAGATCACAGGCTAAGGGCAAACTGTTGATAACTAATCTTTAGCAACAGCAAACTTTTAACACTTTTTAAACTTTTGATGTCAAGTTAATTAGCGTCAGCTTACTTTAATGTGGTGTGAAAAATAAATGTGTTCTATATGTATTCAATATATGATTGTTACGTTAATATAAAACATATAACATTTTAAATATATATCAATAACTAGTTCCATAATGCAGAGTTTATTTAATGTTTAATTATATATTTAAATAAATTAATTAATATAACTATGCAATGTTCTTGAGCAAATATTCAAGGGTGCTTTGTTTATTTTTTTTATCCATGTTTAAATAAAAAGATAAATGTAGGCTAATGGGCAGAGCATCAAGGAGATTTCTTGAGCATTAATTGCCTTTTGCTTTTAATTCAAAAAAACTTTTGATATTTGAAAAGAGAATACAGCAGTGTGGAAGAGCATGAATCATTTAGCAAATTTGATTGTTTTCCAGAAAAGAAAAAGAAAAACTGACAACAAGACCAAGAATGGGTTTTTGCCATATTAAAAAAAAAAAAAAAGAGAATAGAGCTGGTTTATTTGGCAAAATTGGAGAGCTGTCTCCCATGCGAATAGGGCAGCGGCTCCAAATTTCAGAACTGCCCCGTTCTCTCTCTCTCTTTCGTTTCATCCCTCTCCCCTCAGCACACTCACTCTCCACTCACCGACTGTCTGCTTCCTGGATCCTGCACTACTTGCCCATTGGCAAAATGTAAGTGGTTGCTCTTGCAAAAATGAAGGAAAGAATATAGATGGATTACATGGAGAGATCAGACAGACAGACACACACATAAACAGACAAAAAAAAAAATAATTGAAAAAAATACATTGACAGATGGATGGAATGAGATGCAGAGTAAAAGAATGATGGATAGAATGACAGACTTAAAGAAACATTAGAATGCTGGAAAGGAAAGAATGGATGGAAGAACGATTAATAAATAGAATGATAAATAAGATGATTAGTAGATAGAATGAAAGGTACAGTACAACGATAGAACGGTGGATAGGACGGTAGATGGATGAATAGATAAATAGAACGATAGATAGATAGAACTATTTAACTATATATGAAATGTATGAACAATAGAAGGATAAATAGAATGAAAGAACAGAATGAAAGAACAACTGATAGATGTCTGATAGAACGATAGGCAGAAAGTGAGATGACAACAAGAGATAGATAGATAGATAGATAGATAGATATAGATGATTATAGAAAGAAATAAAGAATGATTGATAGAAACAGAAAGAATGAAAAAGAAAAACAGAACTAAAGAACTATATACCTATATACCTAACTATAACTGTATATAAAATGATGAACAATAGAAACAATAGAACAATAGAAAGATGAATAGAATGAAAGAACAACAGAACCGACAGAACAACAGATAGAGCAATAGACAGACAGATAAAATGACAGATAGACATATAGATAAAAAGACAGACAGACAGATAAAATGACAGACAGACATATAGATAAAAAGACAGACAGACAGACATATAGATAAAAAGACAGACAGACAGACATATAGATAAAATGACAGACAGATAAAGTGACAGACGGACAGACATATAGATAAAATGACAGACAGACATATAGATAAAATGACAGACAGACATATAAAAATGACAGACATATAGATAAAATGACATACAGATAAAGTGACAGACAGACAGACAGACATATAGATAAAATGACAGACAGATAAAGTGACAGACAGACAGACAGATAGATAGAATGATAGATAGAACGTTAGACAGACAGAGGTCTGTGATTGGCTGGTAGTATTTGAATCTATAGCTGCTGTGTAACTGTGTTGAGTGTGTGTTATCGGAGTCAGAGGCCAGCGGTTCCTCTTCTGCTTCTAAACAAAGCACCTACCACGCTCAGATTCACTGGTGTGCTGGGCTTTGGCACGGGGTGGGTGTGCAGCGTTTCCAACATGTCGTTCAAGTCATCTTCCTGCGAGGACAAAAACGACAAATATGAAAAACCAACAAATGACACAAAAAAAAGGACGAAAGAAAAACAACGGCAACAGCAAATCGCTTCCATGATTTAAAGCGCTGGGCGTAAAGCATTCCTACAGCAGTCTGCAGAAGAGAAATATATCCGACTGACACACATTTAACGAGCGATCCTGAGGTTAAGAGACGGTAAGCTAGGCTGCGGCAGACGCTTATTATTCTGGGGATGATTTATGGCAACCATTGGCTGTTCGTAATTAACCAAAGGTCCTTGCTCAGAGCGGGCGGCTTTAAGAAGTCATTGGAGAAAAGCTTTGCCACAAAACAGGCCTCAGGATTATAACGCTGAGCTTTTACGAGCTTTTACGACAAGAGTGCAATTTACCCTCTCAAACTTGCTGAAGAATAGCGATGCCGTTGCTGTTAAAACACGGTCTGACATAGAATAGTTAGGCACATATTTAGATTGCCCTTTCCTTGTAAGCAAATCCCAGATTAGCTGTTTGGCCAGAGCTTGCAGCATGTATGGCTGTTTGGACATGTGCATGTGTGTATGCGAGCCGCTGTCACGAGAGCTTGGATGCTCACACGCATGGTCAGTAACACAGCCTGAGGAAACACTTCATTTACCCTCGCCATAAACCTTCAGCACTCTTGTCCTTCCTCGTCAGTCAATGCCGCCTCATGCGGAATCCAACGACAAATGTCAACCTGGTCATGCTTACTCGTTCAAATTCATTTATTAGAGTTTCAGTTTTAAGGGGAAAAAAAACAATATATATATATATATATATATATATATATATATATATATATATATTCCCTTGTAAAAAACGTAATTTAACTTAATTCTATAACATAAAACAAAAGAAACTTCAGCAAGGAAACTTTAGGGATTTAAAGCTTTCTAACAAATTCAATTCAATTTCAATGTACAGAAATATTAACCATTATTAAATCCCTATAATCTACCTTACACTCTTAACTACCGTCTTTAGTAGGTACAGTTGAATCAAGTCTAAACGTAGGCTATTGTAAGACTTGAAATGCAAAATATATCATGGCACAAAGGTTGAAACTAAATACATTTTATATATACATCTTTGGCTCAATCGAAATAAATCCAAATCCCACAAACCAATACACATGCAGCTCTTGTGCTTCATAACTTTGTCCACTAGAGGGAAACACCTGAATATGAATTGAGTGTAAACGTCAGAGCAGCATCAGGATCAGGTACAGGTTATGCATCTCCATCAGTCTGTCTCTGCTCTTTCTGTCCCATCACAGAGGAATTCAGCGAAACCAACACTTATAGTTCAAAAATATGATGTACTGTAGAAATATTAGAACTCAGACACTGACAGGAAATTACAGTGAAACAGTATTAACTTTCGTTGAGTGCAATTTTAATTAAGTGCAGAAATTACTCTCAATAATCTTTGTTTCATTTATAACCAGTAGCTAGTTACAGTAATATTATGTTTTGCAGTAACTAGTAGTGTAACTAATTACTAGTAAAACTACTTTGTTACTTTCAATGCCACAGCTCCTACTGACTTTAGTCCAGTGATCCGGTACAGATTTCTTTTCATAATTTTCACAACATGCACAAGCATATGAAGTCACCAGTGCAGCAGGCATATGAAATATGAACGAACTTACATTCAGTGGATGGAAATATTGCATTATATTGATTCCATCAGAAGAAAAGATGATCTGAACACTATGTGTTAACTGTGGCATTACTTTACTCTGGCATGCTCCATGAAGATATTTTGTATAAACATAACATGTTTGATTAGTAATATGCATTGCAAGAACTTTAAATGAGATTATTTTTAATATTTAGGTTTTTTTGCAGATTTTCAAATAGTTGCATCTCAGATAAATAT
>JAUMHI010000068.1:7999724-8009838 GCA_032359435.1 Enteromius unitaeniatus | reverse complement strand
TGATTTGTATTCGTTATGGAGAACAGTACCTGGCAAAAGAATGGATTTAAAGGGAATTGCCATCAAACTAATGTGAAGGGAGGGTAATCAGAGGCTAAAATAATTAGCAGCCATTAGCTCATTGATCGTTTCGCTTGAGGTGTGGGGACGATGGAGGTGACGGCAGATTGTTGGAACAATGGCTAAGTAGCACCAGGGGTTCAGAGGAGGTGCGGGAAGAATAGGAGGGTGGGGTGAATGGGGCTTTGGGGTTTTACCTTCCAGCACAACCCCAGAGGGAGAGTCCTAGCACCAGCAGCATATGGATTTCCATAGCCATATGGGTTAGCCACGTCTGGCCAGTCCTGCGCTGTAGACTAGCCATGGGGAACTGCCAGTGATCCTCTGCTAAAAGTATAACAAGCTGCGACCATTCAGATTTGTGTTCGGGGGCAGCTGGGTGGCTCAAATGCAGCTTCCGTACCCGTACCTGCCCTTTATAACGAAATTAATCGTTCAGCGTGCTTGTACATGCGAGGGAGTCTGTTTTTGTTTGTGTATATATGCAGGCGTGGATGATGACTGGTTGCTGTTTTTTCTCGGTGGGAGGCGGTGGTGCTGATGGGGGAAGACAGAGTGAGAGAGTTAGTATGTGATACAGAGAGCGGCGAGGAGATTGAAGGCTCTGGCAGGCGAGAGAGGAACGTTGGCAGCGGCAGAAACATCCTCGCCGTGTCGTGGCGCGGCGGATGACTGTACGGCAGTAAAGCTGTCACGCGTACGCAAGCCTGATGCTGCCGTATGTGACTGCTACTATCATTAACTCCTATAGGCCCCCCCCCCCGCCGAGTGTTTATGCCAAGCTGCGGCACGCTTTTGCTGAAGCGTATGCAAACGGATGCTACGGAAATAAAATTGTCTCCTTCGCAGATGCAGAAGTTGTCGAGGGCCTGGCCTGCTTGACGCCAGTCAGCGCTGGTCCCTGCTGTCAATCAGAGTTGCTTGACAGGAACTTGCAATGGAATTCACACTGGAAATAAGATTCGGACTAGAAGAAAGGTGATATTTGTAACAACATGCTGCCGAATTAATGCATTTATAACGCAATTACAACCGTCTAAAGTAATTAAATAACGTAAGCCGTAATTAGGACCGATGAAATGCCAAATTCTGTAACTCCTTTTGAACTGTGTCAACATAAAGCGGCACGCGCAGTACTTGATTTTAACTAAAAAAAGGTGGTCTTTATGTGAAAAATATCCTAGTGTGTGTATGTTTCGTCTACTCAAAAGTCAACGGGGTCCAAAATGACAAGTCAGTCGCAATGGTTTTAGAACGACACGAAGGTTGGCAAATTACAGAATTTTCTTTTATTGCGTGAACCGCCCCTTTGCATGAAAGATTGACAACATCTGTCAGCTTAGATTGAACGTAAATACTTAAAGTAGCAGAAACTGATATGATTTCATGTTGACTTCAAGTGATTTTCAAGTTCATTCGTATCCATCGGCATCCAAGTGCGATATTCTCCCGATTTGCCTCAAGGTCTTACTAGCTCTTAATCTCGGTATGCATGTGCATTACACACCTTTTTCTCTCACCGTTTTATTACTATTCATCCAAGTGATCAGGGGACTATACCAAAGCGAGCTCTGGGAGGAGAGTGGGATCGTGTGAAGAGCTGTAACGCGAGTTGCTATCGTTCCTGTTGTTTGGTTGTACTGTTTTTTCCCCCTTTCCCTGCCTCACTCCCAACCATTTTCCCAAGACAAAAGAATATAAAACAGCTAATGCATTTACAACTCACTGGAGGAGGCAGGGTGAGCTCTACAGGCTGCATTATTTATTTACTGTTGAGACAGGGATATCACTCAATGAGACAGCAGTCTCCATTCCCCCCTGGTCCCACAGCGGAGGCCTACAATCACAGCTTCTCTTCTATCACTATCTTTCTCTCCTCCACCAGCAGCATTTATTACCGCCCCACGCTACCGGGAGAAACTACCGCTCCCCTCCCTGAACTCCCTGCAGAGGAAGGGCGCTTCTCCTGGGCTGGATGGGAGCAGAAGATCCAGCACTGGCCTTAGCAGCAGATTGTAGGGGATGTGCTGCTTCACTCGGCTTCTGCATAATGATGACGTTCATACCCCAAGCCAAACTGCCTGATTTTGATGGTATGGGTGCACGATCAGAGCCAGAAATGGTGAAATCACAATGCAGACACTTCAAATACAAGAGGACATACATATATATATATATATATATATATATACACACATACATACACACATACAAACACATGCACATAACACCCCTTTATCTCTTAAAACTGTGACTATATAAATATTTCTGGTTATTTTGAGTTGCAATTGTGGATATAACTCATAATTGCAAGGTTTTGTCTCCTAAATGTAACTATTTCTAAACAGCAACTTCAAGTTGCACTATTATGACTATTTTTCACAATTGGAAATGTATTTATTAAATTGCAACTATTTTAGTAACCTACTTTGCACAATTGTAATGTTTTTTGTTGTTGTTGTTTTGGGTTTTTTTTGGTTTGATTTCCCAAAACTCACAATTACAACTATTTCTGGTAACTCAACCGCGTTTCGTGATTACAACTTCATGTCTCATAAATACATTTCTCAACTGCAATTTTATTTTGCACAATTGAAATTGCAACCCCCTGTAATTATGTAACTGCTACAGTATAACTACGTCTCACTATTTTAACTTAACATTGCACAATTGCAACTTTTTATTTATCTTAAAACTTTATTTCTCATAATTGCAGCCGTTCCTTGCTCATGCTACTTAATTGAACAACTACTTTTAGTTTCCACGACTTTCCCCACAATTTTATTTTTTACTCTGAAATGGCCTTCCATGAAAAAATAAAAAAAATAAAGCTGATCTGTCACATCTGCGAGAAAAAAAAAAAAAAAAAAAGTAGTAATTCGGGCCACATTGAGCTGCAGCATGAACGTAGCCAATGTTACTAGGTGATGCGAATGTTAGAGTTGAATATTTAGATGGCAGCAAGACAAGAATGGGAGGGAGAAAAAGAGAGAGAAAGAAAAGGCAGAGAGAAAGATGTTGTGAGTGGGAACTAAGCGGTGCTCTGGATGAGCGAGTGAAAAGCATTTCTTCATTCTGTCAATACTGGGATGAAGGAGGGAGGGAGACGTGAGAGATATGTGGCAAGAAACAGAGGGAGAAAGAAAAGGAGAGAAGGAAGGGAAGGGAGAGAAAGCATGAGAACTGAGAGTTATAGACAGGCAGGCAGACAGACGGAGATAGAGAAAAGAGAGATAAGGTGAGAGAAAGACAGGAATAGAGAAAGAGAGAGACAGCAAACTCCCCCTTTTCTCTCTCCAAGCTGGTGGGATTCCTCCCCGGGGGTTTCTGTCTTTAAACCTCCATGCTCTTTAAAAATTCTGCCAGCCAGCAGGTCTACACGGCGCTATGGAACTGTCTCCAGCAGGGGAGAAGTGTGTGATTGTGTGTGTGCGAGGAAAGAGAGACAGAGACTGGCAGAGCCACCATGCTGACGGCACCGAGATCCCAGTGACAGGTTCAAACCCAATCTTCCCACAGGTCAGTGTTCACTGTACCCCCAAACCCCAATTAAGCCCTGCTTCTTCTTCCTCCATGTCCCTCTCTCTCTCCCTGGGTGTCAGAGAATGTGGCCGTAACACATGCAATGCCCTGTGGTTATGATGACGAAAGTGCTGCTCGGTCTTATATCAAACGCTGCTTCTAATACTACAAATAAAAACTGGAGTCCAGCTCGTCTGGGTGAAATTCACTGCCATGATGCTAGAATGCTGTAGTTAAGGTGTGGTTTTATAGCGCTTTGTGATATGTGATTATGTATATGATTCTGGTTCAACCTATAATGTTAAACTATGGGATTTTAAAGGGTTAGTTCCCCCAAAAATTATAATTTTTCACCCTCAAGTTGCTCCAAACCTAAAAGACCTTTGTTCATCTTCCATAGTCAGCAATACAGCTGAAATTATCCCAGATACGGAAACGTAACACCGGTAAAACAGTCCACGTGACATGAGTGGATCAACTTCAGCTTGCCACACGGCGAGAATACTTTTTTTTTTTTTGGCGTAATAAAAACAAAAATAAAATACATTTATTAATTTGTAATAAATGAACAATTTCTACCATTCTTCTTCAGTGGCGTAAATCTTCCCACATTTTAGAGAGGACTACAATGTAACATGTTCGCAAGCTTTATTGGATCTGCGGCTGTATGAGCATAGAGAAAAGCATACGCTTATGTAGTAATATTCTCTAAAATGGCAGAGGACGTACGTCGTAAGAAAAGAATGGTTGAAGTTGATTTACTGATGTCACAGACTTTTTTACCGATGTTTTTGGAAAAAAAAAAATTTCCGAAGATGAACGGAGGTCTTATGGGTTTGGAACGACACGAGTGCGAGTAATTAATGACTTTCTAGAATAATTTTTACTATTACTTATAACTACAGTTTCATCTGGGAAATTTTATTTCCCAGCTATGTTTTTCCACACAATTGCGAATTTGTTCTCCAGTCTTAACATTTAGCATCTAAAAAATGTATTGGTTAAGGTAAAAAAACATTAATGTCAACTAACTATTCCTCAAAAATGCTTTATTTCATTTTATCTCACAATTGCAACTTTATTTCTCATTACTGCTACCATTTCTCATACAGTATATGCTACTTTACCTAACAATTGCAAATTTCTTTTTTTTTTGCCTAATTTTTTGCAATTTCAAATTATTTATCTAGCCATCCACCCATATTTACGATTGTACATATCTTCTCTGCAATTTAGGTTGAGTCAAAAAAAATAAATGTTTTCGTATAATGTATAAAATGTATCAAAAATGTATTTCCCACAATTTTAGTTTTTTTATTAGAGTTTTGAATTTATGGCAATTTGTTTATTTATTATTTATAAGTATAAATGTACTTTCTGTGCTTTAAGGTTTAGATTTTACTTTACATATTTTTCTTCATATTTGTTTTTTTATTTGCCCAACAGTAAATGTACTCTCTATGCTTTAGGTTTAGTCTTAAAAAACAAAAACGTAAGGTTAACTATAACTACTTCTCAAAATATACTACTTATCAAAAATATTATTCTAATTAAAAAAAAAAAAAAAGAAGAAGAAAACGAGTAACATCAGATCACTACATACGGCCATGTCCACCCATATAATGGTCATGCAGTTTGGAGTCTTCATAGCTTAAAGCGTATATTCTCTATTAGCAACGCTGTCTGATGCAACAGCACATCAATGGGGATAAAATAATCTTCTGCCTTCTCTGGACCCTCAAATCTCCAACCGAGATTCCTTTCATTACATTTTAATCATATGCTGCTGGCTTGCCGCTTTTGACCCTGCACTATGCGCCTTTAATAAGTGCCGACTTCGCCCCTGGACCGAAGGAAAAGTGCTAAAGGGGTAGCTCTTCCAGAGTTTCAAATTGACACAGGGCATTACATTTTCACTTGAAACGAGCAGAGCAGAGCGGGAGGTGGTTGATTTCTCTTCTTTAGCTCTCGTCTTCCTTTTCTTTTCGCGGCTTCTTGCACTGACCCTTAGGTGGTAAGAAGCTAATATTCGGTGTGCTGGCACAGAGGTTATTTCTTTCCCGTGCAAACACGCCGTCTGTATGAGACTGCTTAAGGAAATGTAGCAGGTGATGTATTGATCCTCTGCCCACTTAAAGAACTGACAAGTGCGTGACAGGACCGCTGGGACGAGACACGGGGCAGTGTGGATACACAACCTCCACGCTAACCACCCCAAGCCTTGCAACACCAACTTCACTAGGCCTGTGGACACTGGAAAGCAGAGTTTTATAGCGTGAAAAACAGAAACTGACCTCCGAGACAATAGTAGTGAAATTTAAATGAGGAAAAATTGTGTGTGATTGTTTTAACGCCTAACAATCCCAGATGAATGGCGAAATTAATCCAATTTAGCTCATTAGCCCGTTTGCGCAATCAATAAGCTACATAGTTTGCGAGGATGTTTCTGGGTGGTTCCAAAGTGAAAAAGACCACCCACAAGTCTCTATGCTACTCAAACTACTAAAACTGCGTACAAACAACAAGGTTTCGCTTAATTTCGAAAGCAAACGCAGACTCTCCGAAACGCTCCGCGATGAATACATTAATGTGACGGGTGAGCGGTTTTTGTTCTTCAGAATACACAACTGATATTCTACTGGGCCAAGCCGAGATTCAGCTACATATGCCCGAGAACCGCAGAGCCAGAAACAACATTAATTGAGTGCCAAGTGGCCTGGGGGATTTTCTGCGTTTAAGCTGTCAACTCCCATTGGACCGCGCGATCGCTCGCTCACTCACTCACTCTCGCTCTCTCTCTTTCTCTCAGCTGTGGCTAGAAGCTACATCAAGCGTGTGGAGTCTCTGAGAAACGCAACCACCACCCCCTCACGCTCTCTCCCTCTCTTTCTCTCTCTGTCTATCTAGACTTTCACCAAACCAGGACATCCTCCACTTTGGACCAACGACAAGCATTTCCTTCCTGGATTGAGCTCAGGTTGAAGACACTCAACGATAACGTGTCAAAAATGGAAGGTCACCGTGCAGTTCTTGAATTTCGCTTCAGTAGATGGACCGAAACTGTGGCTGCAGAGGGAAGTAAAACCAATCATCCCGTTCCACATTCAAAGAGGACGTGAGACAGAGAGATATCCTTTTATTTTTTTTGCAAGATGTCACTATCTTGATGAACAAGTCAACGTCTGAGACATCCGATATAATGAAGACTGTTTTCTACAAGCACCCTCCAGCATTTCTGGCACAGCTAACAGATAAAACCGTGAGGAGAACGCTTTTTTCCGTTCTCATAGCCCTAAGGTCAGGGTAATCAGACGCCACGGGCAACAGTGTGGCCTTAGTGAGGGAGTTTCGACTAGGCCAGCTAACTGGGCCCAGCCCTCACATTACCCGCTCTCGGGAGATCTGAACTGAAGGAAAATCTCCAAAATGAGATGAATAAGGGATACCCCATGAGCAAGACACCCCCTCCTTCCATTCCTCCATGTTCTCCTCAATCAGGGCTCATGCCCTCCATGTTAAAGTGTTGAAACCGCACTGGTGCTCTTCGTGCTCCTTGATGATGCTCCGCTGGCTGGCCTTCCCCCCCCCGGGCTGCTGGTGCGTGTCCTGCAGAGGAGGGGGTAAAGCTGGGGGGAAAGGCTACCAATCATGAAGTGTCAGTCTTGGGGCATATGATTGTACACTGTGTCAAAGCTAGACAAATATTTGGCCCGCGAGGCTCGGGGGACGCAGTTTCTCGCTTTGTTACATGAGCTGTAGCTTCACTCAGCATGCCGGTTCGCCGCCTAACTAAGGAGATGGAGGGCCGGGTGACATCTGGAGGCTCCTGTGAAACTCTCCAACATCCATCAGGTCAAACACACTCCGCTGGTGGCTTGAATTGTGACGTTAGCACAGTGCTATTCCCGCTGGAATACAAAGCAATGCCGGGGAAATGTGCAGATCTCTAGGATGGGCATGATAAGGTCAAGGTTAAAGGTTAAATTTGAGATAAACAAACAAGATGATACGATTATCTTCTTTTAAACGCAGAATATTAGGTCCTGCTTGACCCCAAAGCTAGTTTAACACGACCTCTGATGGTTCATTGTTTTTTTTTTTATATGGTAGACATTAATATTCAATAAATGCATTCATTCATTATAGATCACAGGTAGAAACCTGCAACATTAACACAGAATTCAACGGATGTGTGGCCAGGGGAAATTGGAGATTTAAGATTTATTACCCTTTTTTTAATAAATACTGTATTAATTTCCTTCTCTCCTTCACATACTTTTATGTTCACCATTAAGTGTAACTTTTAATAAAAAGAAAGCAAAGTGTAATAATTATTTATTTTGAAATTAATAATATATTATAACAACATAATATCGGGCCGTCTCGTTGACCAATCTTGATTAATCACTTCCAAAAAAAAAAAGATTACATAATGTGTATGTGAGTGGGTATATATTTGCATATACATGCATGTATATATTTAAGAAAAATTATAAATAAATATTAATAAATAAATAATTTTTACACATATATTATGTCAACAAAAACTTATTTCGGATGTGATTTATCATGATTAGTCATTCTGACACAAACATCATCTTTTGCCTTTTGGATGGTGCGCTGAGGAACGGACACAAAACTGAATCAAAGAGAAATGTGTTCCACAAAACCTCATGATAAAAATGAGTCCAAATGCATGAACAACAGACAAACACCAAGGACATCTTCCGAGCTTTCAGCGAGCGCAGAATCCACGTAGGCCTGCTAATAACGCACCTGTTAATAAAAAGCAACACTAATACATTGCACGCTGCTCCGAACCTTCGAAAAAAAAAGGGATTCGAGATTTCTTAAGCGTTGCTCAATAATTACAGATGAAACTTCCTGGTGAGATCACACACCGACCACAAACCGGCGAGCACACAAGACTATAAAAGGGTTCACAGCACTGAGAAAAGACAAGAACAGCTAATCTCTCCAGTTATTTACAAGCTGCAGCTCCTTAACCCTCCATCAGTGAAAACACAAGGCGAAATCCTTTCAAATAACATCAAATAATGTCAAATAAACGCAAACGCAGAAAGGAGGAATAAAGAGAGAATAACCCGCATATGCATATCTGTTTATTTTCTTGTGTTTCTCCCTTTAAACTGACATCCGGAAAGAGATCTGAGAGACATTGGGGCGATAAAGTCTCGCTTTTCCATCTGTCTGATTCATTTGCAAAAAATGGCCTCCTTGTGATTCAGATATATACGGCTCTCGAGCCGCTCCACATGGCAGCTGTAGGTGACTGCGGCCACGGCGAGTCTCTGGGGCCGAGGGATCGCACTTCATATTTCGCCGCCCTCTGTGCCAGCCTCCAGTCTGTTCGCCCCTCATTTAGAGTCCCTATTCGAGCAGTAGGCTAGTAGAAGAGAGGAGGATAAAAAATCAATTCATATTTCCATAATCCACAGTCCTGTCTGTCTCCGTCTCTTCCCTCGCGCGCTCCCCTGGGGTAAAGTAACCCCTCCACCCCGATCTACGGCCTACAACTGTCATTACGCGCCGCAACAATAAGAGGATAAACAAAGGAGGCCTGTAGAGATCGGAGCTGCTGCTGCCATATGCTGGCTAACTTGGGGGAAAAAGGGGATTTCAGCGGCTAGAGAGGGAGCAGCCGTACAAAGACGCCAAAAGAGCCTAATCCTGGTAATGAGGCGACTCAATGAGAGCCTTTATGTCGATTTGGAAAAGGCCGATCCATCTGTACACATCTTAAACCAGAAACGATCTTGTCACCAAACAAGGACTATAGAAGTTTGCTTTAAATCGCACTTTAAATCGGCTTTTTGTTCTTTGCTGGCCGAGAAAAGAGTTTCTGAAGCTTTCGCTGCAAACAGAAGACGAAGAGCAAAGTGCACACGGTCACGTCTTCTTTCTGCCGTCCTCATTTGAGTTCGTAATCAGGCATCCAATTTGCTTCCTGCGAGAGAGGAGAGGCTTGAACGTGGAGACCTTTGAGGCTGAGCGAGCAGGGAAAAAAAAAAAGAGAGAAAAAAAAAGTGTGAAAACCACAGCTCTGCACTATGACCCAGGACAGACCCGCTTCTCGTTGTTCAGAGAACACGCATGACCTGAACTACGCTCATGCTCAAGCCAACAGCACAAAATGCAAACATTGCGATTCTTCTTTTACTTCTTTTAGTTCTGCGACGCCTACTTGAAAAGTGTAATTAGAGATAAAACAGACAGAGATAAAATGATCAATTCCAAAAGATTTTTAGGTTTTAAAGGACTTTTATTTAGTGCTCAATTGATTTTTAACATCTGATGTCATGGCTACTGTATGTGTCACTCTTGACCACAAATATTATGTAATTATACATATGTATAATTATATATTATATATATATATATATATATATATATACACACACACTTTATTTATATATATATATATATATATATATATATATTTACACACACACACACACAGAAATATATATATATATATATATATATATATATATATATATAAATAAAGGAC
>JAUMHI010000068.1:7959344-7992874 GCA_032359435.1 Enteromius unitaeniatus | reverse complement strand
AAGGTTCTGGAGTGGCCTAGCCAGTCTCCAGACCTAAATCCAATTGAAAATCTTTGGAGGAAGCTGAAACTCTGTGTTGCTTAGCGACATCCCCGAAACCTGACAGATCTAGAGAAGATCTGTATGGAGGAGTGGGCCAGAATCCCTCCTGCAGTGTGTGCAAACCTGGAGAAGAACTACAGGAACAGTTTGACCTCTGTAATTGTTAACAAAGGCTTCTGTACCAAATATAACATTTTTTTGACTCAAGTGATCAAATATTATTTAACACAGTAATTCCCAAATAAATTGTTAAACAATCATACAGTGTATGTTTTGAAGGGACCAGAGTGTCTCAAACTTTAGACGATAATGTCATGTTTACCTTCACACAAGCATCTACTTTAGTTTCTACCTCCATCTTATTTGCAGGCTTTCCTGACCCACAGAGTCTTGTTAATATTTAAACAGTCACTGACATTCTGTCTTTTCCCTCTGTCCCTCTCCTCCGCAGCAATTGAACCACCCCAACGTAATTAAATACCACGCGTCATTCATTGAAGAGAATGAGCTAAATATAGTACTGGAACTCGCAGACGCCGGGGACCTCTCACAAATGATAAAGGTAAGGACACATGCCGATTTGTCAGCAGTTTCCTTTTTCCTCCCTCGGTGTATTCCCACCGTACCGGCTGCTAGACGACCGAAAGAAGGGAAAATGATCTACATCCAGACCACGTTTTTAGAATAGCCTCTGGTTTGGTTACAACAATCGTATTGTTGGTTAGAATCATGCCTCGTTCGATTCGCTCAGCCGTCCCGTTTCCTCCTGACAACCCTCTCGCATCTTCAACCTGATGCTCTACATTTAATGGTCTGCATGTAAAACCCCTCGCCGCCAAATCTCCGCCCGCATAAATCAATCCCAGCGCAAACAAAGCGTTTGCAGAAGGATAAATGAGGAACAGGACGGATTAGTACGACAACGCCTTCGACCCGTGCATCATAACGCACACTTGCGCAAATATCCCGACTTCGGTCTGCTCCAGCGCGCCGCTGGATTTCTCAGCCCTTCTACTCCGCAGTGCATTAATTAGTTTTATTTTGTTTTATTAAACAATGTCACTCCAAAGGTGTGTACAGCGGCTAATCCCCTCAGCTTTGTACAAGCGAACATTGAGCCATATGTAAAACAGTAGCTGCATAAATTTTATTTTTTTTTTTTTTTTTTTTTTTTTTTTTTTATTCTTTTTGATTTATTTTGAGTCTCAGCCCCCTCCCCGATTCTCTCTGTCCATCTCGGAATTCAAATGAAATCAAATGGCCCCTTCATTTGCATGCACTTACAGAATATTGCATGTGCCGTGTTTGCTTTTTAAAGGCACAGAGGGGGCTGCCGCTCTCCCTCATTGACATCAAACAGCCCTCTGATATGCAAATAGAAAGGCAGGGGAAGAATAGATCCACCGGCTTTGTTTGGATGTGGGCCAAGGTTTTCTGGGGCTCGAGACCGCACGCTCGCCGCCGTTCTGTGAAGAGGTACGGCTGGGGATGAGGCTCAAAACGGGCCGAGTTCGCACAATGAAGCATTACGTCGCGCTAAAATAACCTGTTTTGTTTCGTTAATCAATTCCCGACCCCTTTTAGCTGCCTCCACAAGAAGGTTTACTTCATCGTCGGTGGATTAATTATCGAGACTGCTTGTGAAAAGGTCATAATTACCGAGTCGTTTTGGCGAAGCAAGCTTCATTCTGTCTGAATTAATAGCGTAACGTCATATTAGTTGCTGCTTTGAAGCAAGGTCATGCACTTGTAGACCTCTAAAGCGAGCGCTCTGGACAACACCGTGCTAAAAGCTCTGAATCGCTTCAGAATTTTAAAAAGGATCATTTGATGCTGTATCACACTCAGCGTTTTAGGAGAATAATAGATATTGGTTTTATGAAGTAGCGTCCAGAATTGTCAGCAATGCTATAACATCTGTGTGATTAGAACAAATGGTGCGCTTTGATCTCAAATTGGTGAAATGTAATACCAAACGCACTTGATATTTGCGATTTGAGAGATTAAATGTTTATGACCTACAAAGCATCTAAAGAGATGATCGCTCAGTGCAAATATGGGGTTTAAGAAAAGTCAAACTGCGCTCGGAATAAGTTGACGTGCCAAAAAAAAATCTTTAAATGTTACTTTTAATGCAGTCATGGAAAGTAATTGGGCAATTACAAAAAAAAACAAACAAACTTTGCATTGGATATTGCATCTGATTCATGAGAGAACTGATCGTTTTCCCGTAACGTCACACTCTAATAGGAACGTCCACCTGGCGGACGAAACAAAGCTTTGCTGGTTATTTTCACGTAGTTTGTATTTAGTAATGTAGTAAAATGTAGATATTAAAAGTTTTATATTCAGTAAACACTTTATTATGTATATTTTGTACGGGCAAGCAGATGCCGCCAGAATGTAAACTCAACGTGCAAAGTTTCACGTTAAGTGGTTTCTCATAGAAAAGCGTTATACGGAAAACGCTAAAGCATTGAGAAGGTTATGTTCATATAGTGGCCTCATCTGCTTTTCTATGTAAACTGCACATCATAAATATAGAGATTGTAATATTACTGTTTTATATATATTAAGGCACTTTAAGGGCCAGTTTCCCGGATAGGAATTAGATTAAGCCAGGACTAGACCTTTGCTAATTTAGAATATTTAAGAATTTTTAGAAACATGTCTTACAAAAATGCATTATCTGTGAGCATTTTAAGACCAAACAATGACAATAATGTGTTTTAAGATATCTCAGTGCAAGCTTTTTCCAGTTTAGACCACTCTTAACGTTTATTTTAATCTAGGACTAGTCTTAAACCCTGTTTGGGAAACTGCCCCTAAGTGTTTTGAAAAGTTATATTTTGTTCACATATTTTTTTTTTCTTTTTTCTTTTATTTGTTTTGGGAGGAGATCTAAAGATTTTCAGCTGTGAAACAGATGTAAAATTGACACGCTTGTGCTCCAGCTCTACAGATGTTTTTCCCTCCCTTCGAACTGGTCACATGACTGAAAACAATTAATTAGTTGAATTAGTTGCACAAATAGCCTCCCGAGTTCGAATCCCGACTCCAGGAGCTGTCCCGATTCTGCCCCTCTTCTCTTTCTCATGATTAGCTTCCTGTAAACTCTATCCTATCACGACAAACAGCAAAAAGAAATCTTAAAAATGCAAAACAAATTCAATTATTGATTCGTTACGGATCTGTTCCGATAATGGATTCACATGAAACTAGATTGAAACTCAAAGTCACGTTATCAGTTTTAAAAATAAAAAGTATGTATATTTTAAGTATTTTTGTACATTTAAGCACATACTATATATACAGTGCTGTCTTTTTCTTCAGCAAGAAGTGACAGTAAAGACGTGTGTAATGTTAATTGAAAAAAGAGAATTTATGCTGTTCTTTTAAACGTTCTATTCATCAGAGTCCTAGGGGGAAAAGTGATTTCAACAAAAATATAAAACCGCAAAGCTGTTTTCAATATTGAGAATAGAAATGTTTCATCAGCATATTAGGTGTGACTCATGAGAAGACTAGACGCTTGCATCACAGGACTAAATTATCATAATACAGTAAAATATCAACAAATTGTTTCAAATATAAATGATATTCCACGATATTACCGTATTGTAGTTTTGATCTAATAAATGCAGTCTTGGTGAGAATAAGAAACATTAACAATATAAAAAAATCTTACCAACCTTTGAACGATACCAAACGTCTGACGAAACATTAATCGGTGGATAAATAACTTTATGTATTTCAAAGAAACGCCTCGTCTAACATTCGTAACATAGTTTTTTTTATATTCAGTGTCAACTGATAAAATCACTAAATATCAGCCAGTAGCTAATGTGTTAAAATGCATGTGCATCTGTAATGTAAAGATTTACATGGGCTTTTACATAACTTTTTTGCATTCTATTGGTGGAGATGTTTGTCAGTGCTTGTATGCTGTAATCATCCTAAGCATGTGTGCATCTTGAAAGCCTCCCCAAATGTTTGTTTCCCCATGAGGCTCCTGCTGTACCTCACAAACTTCAGATGTTTTCCATTGCAGTTGCTTCAAATGAAAAGGGAAGGCAAGTTTATTGAGAGGTTTCAATCTAGAGCCTGCATCAGATTATAGTCGAACCCAGAGCCCTTCACGTTCACGGTCATCCCGTTGTGATCTTTTTAGAGCAGCAGGGGTTCGGCTTTTGAGACCATTTATATGTTAAGACGTCTTAAACTTAACTGTGTGCCTCAAATAGTTATTCAGTAGGTTGAGCAGTTTGACTGCGAAACATTTGGAATAAAACATTGATGTTACGGGTTAACGAAGATTGCTATGAAAAGTCTATGCTGCCATCACAGCGTATTTATTTATTTATTTGTTTATTGCCTGCAGCATTTCAAGAAACAAAGACGGCTGATTCCTGAGAAGACAGTATGGAAGTACTTTGTTCAGCTGTGTAGCGCTCTGGAGCACATGCATTCCCGCCGCGTCATGCACAGAGGTACACACACACACACGTCTTGTGACATGTACATGTAGAAACGGACTGTTAAGGAGACATATTCTACACTTTTATTATTATTATTTTTTTTTTCGTCCAATTTTTTCAGCCTCTTACTGACCCTTTAAAGGAATGTATCACTTATAGGAGTTTCTTTATTGGAACATATTTAGAGAAATGTAACATTACATCACTTGCTCATCAGTGGATGGGTGCCATCAGAATGAAAGTCTAAACAGTGATTCACAAGTAATTCACACGACTTTAGTTAATCAGTTAACCTTTAGTGAAGCAAAAAGCTGCATGTTTGTAAGAAACACATTCATAATTAAGGTGTTGGTCACTTCTGGCCAAAAATACAAATCTGTTATCCATTACAATGCTTCCCCCAGTGAAAAAAGCCAAACCCCAAAGTCCACTGAAAAACTAGTTTAGAACCATTTGGATCTCTCCTGATTCAGACAAAATGACTTTTTTTTTTTTTTACTATGGAGAAAGCAATATTATGGATTACTTTTATATTTTAGCCAAAAGCAACGATTTAAAGTTAATAACATCTTAATGATGGATTTATTTCTTACAAACATGCAACTTTTCGCTTCTCAAGTCATGTGGATTATTGTGATGTTTGAACTCTCATTCTGACGGCACCCATTCACTGCACAGGATCTATTGGTGAATAAATCTAAATCCTATCCATTGAAGAAATAAATTCATCAGCATATTTGATGGGCTGAAAGCACGTACATTACATTTTCAGAAGATTCTTGGGTGAACCATTCATTTAAAAATCAAGTTTTGTATACCGAAAGTAGATTTTTTTTCTATTGTAATAGTGTAGCTATGTATAAACCACACAAGCTACATTACCGAATTGAATTTGTTGTGAAATATGTGTGGAGAAATCCTCACCATCATGCAAAATATCCCAATATTGCAAATTACTAATAAAATGATTTCAATTTACCCGCCAAAAAATGCTTAACAGAACACAGTTAATAGATGGATAAATAACAAAGCCATGTATTTCAAATAGAATTTAGAAAGAAAATTTTGAATTAAAAAATAATGATGTTCATCAGGGTGGACTAAGTTTCTGAAAAGCTGATAGATTATGATATGTAAATAGGTCCATATGCTTGTTGATGATGAAATTGCCACTTGGCACTTTTTTTAAAAATCAACTAGTTAATTGGTTAATCTCTACTAATCTAATGTTTTATTTAATTAATAATTGATCTCTGGCAGATTTCTTAAAAGTATTTACATATTATGCAACCTGGCTTACAGAAACAACCAGAAAAAGTGCAACCGTTAAAAAAACTAAACAAACAACAAAAAAAAAATGGTCAACCAACTGATTAGTCAATTGTTGGATGACTAATCAACCATCTAGACCTATCCCCAATTGGGACATCGTTGACCCCCCACTGCAACATCTTCGTGCTGTATTGCATGTTCCAAGAAAAAAAACAAAAAAACTGGTTCCACTTCTCATCTGCTTCTCATCAGCTCTGAGACGAGACTCTAAGGTCTTTGCTATGCACAAGCTTGACCAGACACACTGCAGAGCGCATTGCATCATCCTTTTGCCATTTGAAAACAAGCAAGATGACGCAACTGTCCATGGCGACCCAAGTCCGTGTTCCCTAGTTCCCATGTATTTATGCAACTTTTGTCGAAGTATTGTAACATACGAGACTTGTGCCCGAGTGCGTGTGTTAGCAGTACTGGTAAAGGTTACAACAGGCCACGAGTTTACATCAGATCATTTCTCTTGTTGATTGTAAACTCTCGGGGCCAGTCAGTTCAGATCTTGTTCTTCTAAACCGCCTGGCCTGTATGTATATGTTACTGTTGGAAATGTCTGACATCAAACATAAGCACGTGCTTCCAGAGCCGTTGTGTCTTGGCTCAAATGACTTTCAAGAGAGCAACCAAGGTGATGCGTAATACCTTGCTAATGGTAACCTTTCCGTTAACCTTTTCTAGCATTTATAGAGGCCATTTTTTTGTTCGCTTTTTGGATTTGCATTAAATGCTTCCTCTGTTTGACGTGTAATTCTGATCAACACGTACTCACACAATCTGCCAAGCTTCGTCGGTTTCCGTAGAATTTGAAATCATGTCATTCATAAAGTTGTATATTTGTCAAGGAGTTGTATTGCCACTGAAAATTGTACGACTATTGATCTCGTACATGCTTTTTAAAAGAATTTTTGCACATGCTGATTTTTGTAAAAGAAAATGATTTCTAGCTGACTAACATAGATGCGTTTTTGCTGAAATGGCAAAAAAGGCTCCCTAAAACTTTATTATATATATATACATATATATGTGTGTGTGCATATGTGTATATTATACATATATATTAGTAAAAGCTTTAAACATTACATTTAACCAGCTTATTCACATCAAAAATAAAAGTTATTTGTGAACTGTGTATATTTATGATGTGTATATGTTTAGAAAATATTTACATGTGTATATATACATTATGTTTTATGTTATATATTTAATATATAAACATAGTTTTCTTAAAAATGTACAGGTATGTGTTTGTATTTATATAAACATAATATACACATTGTAAACAAAAACGTGTATTTATTTTATTTTGACAGCACTAACATAAAGCTAACCATCAAATAAATCAAAAAAAAATTTAAAATAGAAATACTTGAAACACTTGAAATAGGAATATTTGTTTACCTGCTTGTCAGTGTGACCATCAAGTGACATTAAACTGTAAATATGCAAATATGAATAAAAAAGTGATTTATTACCACAGCATAAATCTGTAATCTTATGAGCATATTTCTTAAAATATACATTTAAATATACATATTTCTTGAGAATGTATGTTTCTTGAAAATGTAAAATGTCTCATGTTGGAGCCATGTTGTCATGTCACATCAGATCTACTCACCCAACTTGCAAGACAACATCCAAATAGTTGTTGTTTATTGAATACTTAGCTTCAGTTTGATCATGATTTTAGCTACCGGTGAAAGTGTAGTCCTTTTAGTACCAGCTCGATTAACATAAATTTTTACCATATTTCAATTAATTCTGCAGAAAATGTGAAAAAAAAAAAAAAGTTTGAGTTTCAGTTTGTTTGTGCTGATCAGTCGCTAAAACTCCAATCTACTTCCTCCACAGACATTAAACCCGCTAACGTCTTCATCACAGCCACTGGAGTGGTGAAACTTGGCGACTTAGGCTTGGGACGCTTCTTCAGTTCCAAAACAACCGCAGCTCATTCTCTAGGTAAGCGCTCCTCCCTCCCCGCCTCCTTTCTTTCTGTCCTTCATGGAAAACGGGAAAATGAGTATTGAATGCGACGGAAACTGCCTTTAATTACTCAGTAGGGCCCGGATGTGTTTCATTAGGGCTGGCTGCGAGCAGAACCATGTGTCTGTTATAAAAAAAGCGCCTTCCCGACGGCCCCTGGGGCCAGTCCAGAGCAAAGCGTGCCAGTGGCTGTATCCATTTCATTGAACAGTTGGCCTTTCCGGTTGCCTTGACCCCCGCGACCTCGCTCGGCACATATGATGTCTAGAGGAGTACAGGATCTTGAATCCCTAACGACGCTAGGCTAGGACACCCTGTGGTGACTGAGTAACTTTAGCGAAGTTGCCTGAGGAGGTTCTGCTGTTAACGCGCCTTATATTCGAGATGACCTGTTGTTTAAAATCTCATTTCAAGAGTATACAAATTTGTTAACAGCTTGTCTTCTGCTTTATAGCCGTTTGCATTGCCAAAATGATTCTTTTCACCATCAAGATCATATTCATAAGTCATGTGCTTGATCCAGTCTACATTTCGATAACCTCTGTCATCATCGAAAACAGTAAAAATACTAACAATTTATTAACACCCGGAAATAGTCTTAAGCAGATTTAAAAATTATATATGTATATGTTTATTTCATTTATTTTTTTTATAGCAGTGTTTTTTAATACGACATTCATTACTGCAGAGTAAATCCTTCCCTATTTATGTCATTATTTTTTTTTTTTTAATGTATGTACATTTATACTTTGTATTATATTTGAGCAAATGGATACATAAATATGCTCTAGTGCCAATGAGTTTTCTATATGAAGTGCACTTAAAATATGAATCTGGTCATTTTAATCTAATTATGATTGCAGGACTTCTATTTCTGCATTTGTAATTATTAGTGCTATTGGTGACAGGTTACAGTAAACGCAACACAATTAGCACACAGGAATAGATTACAACAATAATAGATAATAACTACTGTCTTGTGTTCCTGAACTACAATATGAATATAGATGGCATACAAATCCATTATGTGAAGTGTGCATCTGTGTGTAGGTGTGTAACAGTATGTTATATGTTAGCGGGTTGATGAGTGTAATGTCGACAAATAAAAAAAAAAATTAAATAATAAATCAAATTGTTTTGCAAGTGTCTAGAAATATGTTCACAGTTCATAAGAATAAGTTCACAGCATGTCTTGCATTGCAAGCTTCCAGCCTTCACCTCGACTGCAAATAACACTGTGAAACACATGGAAACCTGAACTCACAGCGCCCTCTACAGGACGCTCCGCTCACTCGGTCGGTAGTCCGGCTTTTCAGGATGAGCTACAATCTCCGCAAGGGCTTAATCATGGTTGTCCTTAATCATGTCTTAATGGTGCCTGCGTCACCTGGGGACCGGAGGAGCCGGTGGATCCGTACGACCACATCATCCATTCGCACCTGCTCTCGGGGCCCGGTGCCATGCGGTATCATTTACAGACTGCCATGTTAGGGATCCCTAACAACGCTTTTTTAGGACCCTGACGTGATTTATAACCTCTAATGCATCAATGAATTGTACCACCGCAGTTGCACTTGTCTTTTGTAGAGTTATCTACCTAGCTACCTCCCTACCTACTTATTTATTTATCCGAGTGCCTGGAATTCTTCTCTCGGGATGTTTTAGTATTGACAGTAGGAATGTACAAACGAGCATAAAGACGCCCAGGTAGGTACAGCACAGCACAGAGAGTCTCCCGCGGTTCTCTGTCACCTGTCCCGTAGGCTCCGGCTCTCCATACGAAGGCTGAAGGTTGAGCCGTAGCAGGGTATGAAATTCATGAGCGTCTACATGGCAGGTTAAATTCACCCATGGGCAAAGAGACCTTCGATCTGTGTCTCCCTCAGGGCGGGCAGACCAAAGCTTCCCGCTCTCGCTCGCTCCTCGCAGTCACTCCCCCTCTCGGTTTCTCTCCCTGCATGGGGGCGGTTTGGGGCGGAGGGTGCAGGGTTGCTTGGGTACGGTTTGGGGGTTGACAGTTCAGCCTGTAATGAGACAAACCACCACGGTAGAACTCTGGGGTGCGCGTTGTATGGAGGTCCGGGAAGTGCCGTTCCACGGCTGTCAATTCTTCTCTTAAGAAGCCGAGCCCTAGCCTTTTAACTCGGTCTCCGAGTGGCTCCGCAGCCCACAGATACAAACAAAGCGCAAGACTGAAAGAAAGGAAAAGATAGCTGCTCTTTACGTTTCCCCGCCAGAGGCTTCCTAGCCTTTAAATTAAGCAGGGTGGCGAGCTGAAAGAGAGAGGAAATCGGAACAAAAGAAAGCAGAGAAGAGAAATAACAATTAAAATAAGGGAACGCCAGCTAATCCTGAACCTTCACGTTCTGCTATTATTGCCAAGAGCGGTGCTAATTATGTGCTAGCATCCCATCCAAAGGTTTAGAGGTGACTAAGACAGCCGTTCTGACTGAGGTCTGAGGAGTTAACGGGACCGAACGGATTTCTCTGCTAATCCCTCACTTTGCGCGGTTTACACTTCTTTTTTTGTAATTAAGCATGTTTGTGGATTTCCACGTAATTAGCGTATGTCTTACCGCCATCGTTCAAAAAGGGCCCGTTTTTGAAAGAATGTGTCTTTAATGTCATAACTATTCATAATAACAGAACGAATCCCAACGCAACCTAGAATTTATTTGCGTAAATAAGTAATGCACACTTAAACTGATGTATTGCTGAAGTAGCTTCTCTGTAGTGCTTTTATGAAGCTATTAGAATGAGAGGAGATTAGTTATGCATGAAATGAAAGACATTTTCTCTGTTTCTGTTTTTTTGCACCTTTTTATTTTTTCAGTGTTTTTTGTAAGGTTTTAACTTTAAGCAGACCCCACCAAAAAATGTCAAAACATTGCTTTGTTTTAAAATCCTGCAACATAACACTAGTTCATCTAATAGCATCTGTGTTGACTTGTTGCAGATCGGTAAAGTTTTCTACATTTTTATTTTAAAGGCATAGTTCACCAAAACAAATTACATTTATGTTATTATTACTCACCCATGTGTCATTCCAAACCCATAAAACCTTCATTCATCTTCGGAAAACAAGATATTTTTGATGAATTCTGGGGGCTTTCTGACCTTCAGTAGACCGCAACAAAACCACTGATGTCACATGGACTATTTTAGCACCTTACTACCTTTCTGGGCCTTGAACCTGTCATTTATGGTTGCCGTCTATGTATTCTCTCGTATATCTTCAAAAAAAAAGTAATTTGTGTTCCGAAGATGGTCTTAATTATTGACAGAACTTTCATTCTGGGGTGAAATATCCATTTAAATGTGATCTTTAGCAAACTTTAATATCCTTTTTCTTCTTTTTTATTTATTTTAATACGTATGGCTTTTTTAGATTGGATCATCCATGGATATAACCATGCTACAGAAGTCAAAATTTATTGACTGGTCCAATTCCGTTGAAGCCATTTGGAATTTCTCATATTCCAGCTCTCACCTTCTGTTTGACTTTCTTTCACTTTTCTAAAAGAAAATGCTTTTTAACGTAGGTCGGTTTGACACACTGATTGCATCATAGGGCGAGACGGTAGGAGGGAAGGGCCACGTCTTTGCTTGTGTTTTTCTCAGCAAGTGTTTCAACCTCAGCCCCTCTACCCGCCCAACCATCCTGACACCGTTTGGTGTTGAGACGTTTCGCTTTGGCTCTTGTTCTCGCCACCTGAGACTTCTTAACGCTTTGTCAGATCTGAGCTGTTTGTGCCAAGGCTAAACTTTCGTAAACTGCAAGCATTTGTCAGAATATATATATATATATATTTTTTTTTATAAACTCTATTTTTTTTTTCTTCTGTTTTTTTTTTTTTATTTATTTTTTTTTACCCCTCCCTCTTTCTATCATCAATCTTTCACGCTGCCTGGCTGGTTGGCCACAGTCACTGAGCAGTAAGGAGCTTGTCACGGCTTCAGGGAGTATAGCACAGGGAGTTTGACTGGCCTCTTGGGTCCCGCTCTTCTGCCTGATGGCTATTAGTCACTGCCAATTACCCACAATTCTTTGCAGGGCCTCAGACTAAGCGACCTGACGCTCTGCTCAGTCTCACGTGTGTCACAGTGTGATTCTCAGTGCCTTCCAACATATGCAACATCATGGCACGTAATCGTTTACCTTTGGCATGCTTCCCAAACATTTCAACCATCTTCCATTGGTCGAGCATAATGATAATCCCGCCCACAAAGTAAAAATACACACATTATATTTGGGGAGCATGTTTTGAACCGCTAGACCAAACCAATATATGCTGGTCACGCATTAGCCTGTGCTACAGTGTGAAATCATCAGATAGGAACTAAATTATCCTGTGGGTCAACTGGTAGAACCATCAAAGACATTTTGGTACAGTGAGTGAATTGATTAAAGTTTCATTTTTGGCCTTGTTGAATGGCTCCTGTTGTAAATCTTTGAGGTTCTTTTGTAATGAGAAGTGAATGAGAGATTTGAAATCTCCTCACATGTAAGCTGAGATTTTCATTCCCCCCCACACACCCTCACCCCCCCCAAGGCTCCCTAAACCACCCACATACATGCATTCATGGACATCCACATTCGGCTCCATCTGTAAAAGTTGTTCTAAAACTCATAATCTGAATACCAAATTACACGGGTTGTGTTTTTTCCCCGGATCGTGTTAGTTACATCATACATCCCAAATGTAAATGGTTTTTATTTCATTACTATTGTTCTAGTAAATTGTCTTTGTATTAAATATCATGTCTGTTAGGTTATAGCAGTAGTTCTTTTTTTGGAGCAGATGTGTGTTTGTTTCTGTGTTTGTCGACTGGGTTTTAAATTAAGTCATGGGAATCGAGAACCATATGTGTAGGTTTGTTTTTAATGAATCGGTCAGAGGAACCGCGTAAATCAATTATTACACTCACTCATTTACCTGACATTAAGAAATAAGTTTTGTTAGTAATAAAAATGAAGTAAAAAAATATATTATGGAAGAATAAAGTATTTGTATATATCCACAACACAATGAAAGCAAGATGCAACAACAAAATTAGTGCAGCACAACGGAAACAATTCGCAAAACAACAAAATTTGCAAATTTCCAATACAGTCTAATAAAATTTAATCAGGAGAACAACAAAATCTGCTTATGAAAATTGAATGAAAACTCAAACATATTGTTATGTAGGCCTATATAATTTAATAATGGGCTAAGTTTTTTTTGTTGTTGTTTTTTTCCCTCAAACAGATTAAGAACAGACTATTTGCATATGATTTGTGAAAAGTTGAAATTATGTATGAAAACAGCTTAGGTAATTTTTTTTTTGGCGATACACTAAAAATGTAGGCGACAATTCGTTATTTTAAGGATGACATCATTACGCAGACCGTTTTAGAGGCAAAAGGCCAGTTTGATGGAAACAGCATATTTTGCAAAAAAAAAAAAAATGCGCTAAAATTTCTTTGTCGATAACAAAACGAGTAAAAAACTGGATGGAAACTTGGCTAGTGTTTAAAAAAAAACAGCTTAACATTTTTTGCTGCAGAACGTAATGCTTTTTTTAATTAATGTTGACAAAAATGTAAAGGGACAGCATTTATTTAAAATAGAAATAATTTGTAACATTATAAATGTCTCTACTGTCACTTCTGATCTATTTGAAATTAGTTTCATTAAAAAACAAACACAAAACCCTACTAACCCCAAACTTTTCACCGGTTTAAATGTTTTTCCCTGCACGCTGTACACACGCATCGCTGAGTTTGTTGTTAGCAACCTCTCTTTAGTCATCTGAAACTCCTCAGTCTGAAACCTTTGTCAATGAAGCATCCATGGATGAACTCCTCGCATAGCAAACCAGACAGCCTAACTCTCTCTCTCTCTGTCTCTATCTGTCTTTTTTTTCTGTTCCAGTGGGCACCCCATATTACATGTCTCCCGAGCGAATACACGAAAACGGATATAACTTCAAATCTGACATCTGGTCGCTAGGCTGCCTGCTCTATGAGGTAAGGTATAGAAACCCGTCCCATCACTCCCCCTCCTCCGTTTATCCACCCCCAGCCCTCCCTAACTCTCCCGTTCTCTTCTTGAGCTTCTGCCAGCGCTGTTCGTCTCCTTTTGTGAGACGCAATCCTACACGTTGCGGTCTGTCTTGAAAATTACAATATGGTTTTGTACTCTGAGGTAAATGGCCTCCGCGAAGGATACCTGGAGTATGTTCCCAAGCTGATGAGGAAATTTGAATGACATTTACATGTGTTTTAAATAACGTCCACTGCTCTTGCTGCGAAATGATACTGACTGCTTTGATTAGGCTTTAATAGCATACGCTTCTCCACGACACAGCAGAACAGGATCCAACGGTTTTCTCTTCAGCCCTCAGTTTAATCTGAAAATGAAGTTGCAAGGAGGTTACCCGTGTTTTTTCTGGCCGTGATAAATGTTTAGACCTTAAAGGGATAGGGAATTTTTTCTCTGGAAGTCGTATGGTAAACTTTAATTAAATTTAAGTGAAATATTTTTACCTCAAGTGAGATGTTAGAATTAAAGTTAGGGGTGGTTAGATTATTGAGTCTTTATGAAGGAAACCAGTCAGTTTGTGAAGGAGTGTTGTCAACTAGTCCTGTTGATTTATTTTTTTATTTTTTAAACATTGACGTTTATTAAAAAAAAAAAAAAAAATTCAAATTAATCATTACTACTTCTTGCTCTCAGAAATGGACCAGGAAGAGCTACAAAGGACAAATTTGAATTTTATTTTTAATGAAATTAAATACATTTGAATTTACAAATTTTATTTTACTTTATTTTATTTTTTATCATTCTTTCTTTATTCAAGGTCTCCCCCCAGTACTTCTGTTGTAATACAAATAAATTCAAAATATGTTAATATGTTAATATAAGTTTATTCAATGTTTGTTTAACTATCCTTTTAATACAACTACATTTAAATAATTTACAGACTAATAGGCCTCATCGGTTGAAAACCACTGTTTTTGTAGGAGTCATTATCTTAGACAAGAAAATCAAGACAAATTGTTTCAGAATGTAGAAATTAACTTAAAAGGAAAACATTTTTGTGGATTCATGAATGCTTCATTCAGAAGTTTAGTTAAATTGAAAAAAAATAAAATAAATAACAATAATTACCTGGATATTCTTCAGAAATCCTAATTTTGTGCTCGATTAACGAAATGACATGAAGGTGAGTAAGTGATGATAGAATCTTAATTTTCAGGGCAACTGTCCCTTTAAGCATCCAACAGTGTGAGATCTTACATAACAGATCTTGCGGCATCGCAGATCCCTGTTCAAAACGGGGCATTTTGTGTGCTTCTCTGTTTTTTTGGCCCTGGTTTCCTCTTAACCAAGTGACTTAGGCCACCTGGAATGGGTAGCAGCAATCTGTAAATGACACGATGCTTGATCCCGAGGGACATACTGGCTACCAAAAACTGGTGTATAAACACGCGCAAGCAGGCGCAAATTCACACTTGCACAGTGTGGAAATAGACACATTGTTAGTCCGGTACCCGTTTTATCCCTTCAATCCCTAGAGTGTGTGTTGTTTTTTATTTTTTATATATTTTTTTTTTCCCTCCACTTCGTCTTTTGCCTCTTTTTTTTTTTTTTGGTGGTGGTGGGGGGGGGGGGGTAGCTTACCAGTAGCTACACCTCCCAAAGTGCCTGGGGCTGAAAAACAACCATCTGAGTTCACCGCTGCTTGGAGACAGCGTTTCTTGGCACTAATTAGTCTCCCATAATGCACCAGGACCATCAGTGTGATCAGTCCGCCCTGCTTAGCAGTGGCCATGGGTCAGCCAAGTGCGGGGAGAAGGCAAACGGGGAACAGTTGTGATCTCTTAAGCTTCTGTTAAAGCCAGGTCCGGGCTCGGCTCGAACAGATCGGCACTGTCGCCCCTTGGTACATGAAGACTTTCATCTTGTCCCACTTCCAGCAGGTCACGTGACCTGGAATAGTCGGGGAGCTGTGAGGTGATGAATTGACATCTGTTTGAGTGACAGATCTGATGATCGGCAAACCCGCTGGCAGTTGCTGTGATGTTATGGTAACGGAGGGCTTTGGATGGTTTTTCTTTCGTTATTACAAAGTTTTGAAGTTTACATCATTGTATTTTATTTATTGTATCGATTTATTGTATTTTATTGTTATTCTAAAAATCAAAAGACCGCAAAGGTTTTTGTGTGTGTATATATAATATAATATAATATATATGAATATATAAGTGAGTTAGTCTGTGTTTGGGTCATTGAAATGTCCTCAAAAAAAAAAAAACATTTTATGATCAAATTACAAATTACAAAAACAAATTAAATTCAATTATTTTTATATATTTTTTTAAATTTTATTTTATTCAAGGTCTTCCCCCAGTACTTCTGTTATAATATAAATAAACTCAAAATATGTTAATATATAATATTTATTCACTGTTGTTTAATCTTAATGTTTAGTGTGTTTTGTGGCTTTTTAACATTTTTAATTAAGAAATATATTAAAGGGATGGATATATGTGGGCTATTGGTATGTCCTCAATTCAGCAAAATAAAATTACAATAAAAAAAAAAAGTTTCAGAATAAATGTACAAATTTATTTTTAAATTTGTAAAATATTTTACATATTAGTTTGTGTTTTAAATTTGTAAACATAATTTTTTTAATTACAAATCTAATTTTCTTTTATTTTTATTAATTTCTTTGCAAAGTTGCATCACTACCTGAACTCATTTAGATGTTTGTTAATAAGCTGTGAAGCAGGTTCTTCATTATAATATCAGAACAGCTGTATGTCTCTGACATTTTCCCCCGTAATATACAAATTAGTTTTAGTTTAGAAACTAAAAACATGCTCATCATAATAGAGATGTACTGTATTCAAGCCATTGGATGTATGAAATGAATTTTTAGTGAATTTTTGAATAATTCAGTAGATGGGACAAAAAGAATGTTGTGTCATTTCATTGATGGTCATTTCATACATGGACCAATATACTGTGTGTGTCCAGTTTCATTATTTATTTTGGTGTGTGTGTGTAAACATTGTCTTAGTATGCAATCGAAAGCTAGCTACAGTGCTGAACTACTGAATTGGTAATTTGCAGACTTGTGCCATCTTCCATTGATCCTCATTGATCTATTTTGTGTGAAAGGTCTATATGTGTGAATGTAATTCCTTTATTCTGAGAGCATGAATCTTTCAGTCGATCTGTTATGGGGGATTCGAGGAGGGCGGGGGCGGTGCAAGCTGTTGAGGTCGCGAGGCCTTGATTGAAAATCATCAATACCTGTGCATTGTATTCCTCAATATGCATCTGCTATTCCGTTTGATGCCAATTTCTCAGTTGGAGCTCATTTGGTCAGCTGATGTAGCTGGCCGGCTGTCCTGTGATGAATAGGAGAGGTGCAGGACAAGGCCAGAGCTGGGGTTGACTCCCCAACGGTCTTCACGGCAGACGGGACACGTGTTCTCCACTGTGCATCCGTCAATAGCACTGCACGGTCCGTCTGCATTATTGACAGCTTTCTGCTGAAAAAATCTGTTTTGTGGTAAGTGGAAGAATTGAGGGTCACACCGTCTGTTTGGGTGTTTAGTTCATGTTTTGGGCGTTCAGCAAAGTACCCAATAAAGGTTTTAGTAGACTGAAAGCTAACTGCTGTTAAACTTCATACCAAGTTTTTTGCAGCCACTCACACACATAAAGGTGTGTCTGTAAAAAGTTAAAGTTCTGAAAAACGGCGAATAATAATTTCACATTTTTTGTAAAAAATATGTTTTCCAGAACTTTTTTTTTTTTTTATTCTAAAACTAAGAAAATTAAAAGCTGTGTTTCAAATTTGAAAGTAATATGTCAAAAACTGGACTTCTAGTAAGATTTAGTTTGAATGCAGTGCTAGACATTTCCACTAGATCAAATTCTTTTTGAATTTATTACAGTAACATTATCTTCATTTGATATTAGTTATTACAGTACTACAAATGAAAATAATTTAATTTGAACAAATTTTAATTTATTAAATTTTGTAAAAAAAAATATCTACTTTAGGTTTTTCTATAAAAAAAAAAAGTCTAGCTTGTATTTATTAGTGCTTTCAAACTATTAATTGCAAAATAAAATTAATATTATTTATTTATATATATTTTAAATGCGTGCTAATATTTTTAAAATGTATATGAATATGAGTGTATTTATATATAAATAATATATAGGACACACATTATGAAAATTTACATTATGTAAAATAAACATTAGGTAAATGTATTTTTTATCATTTAACAGCATCGTATTTAAAATTTGTAAAATGTGTATTTTAATAAACAAAAATTATTTGAATCATTTTACTTTTAGTTAAAAACAACATTGACTTTAATGCATTAAAGTGCTGACTGCAAAGGAGCATTTTTTTGCTCGGACCGACCGAGCAAATATGCTTCCTTTAATGTATGAGTTAGTGCCTTAAGATCAAAAGCACACATCTTCATGATCATCATGCTTATGAAGCACTTTTTCTGGAATCCCTTCATAGATTTGTATATGCAGCTTTTAATGAAAGGTTATGACTAATGTCTTTTAGTGAATCATTACGGTAAACAAATATTTAGCTGAACTGATTCTGTGCAGTGAATTCACCTTTCAGATGACTTGAATCAGACCTTCCTTCCCCTAACCATCAAGACCATTTCCTGTGGCTGTATTAGTCTATGATCTCGTAAGCCATCCTTGGAGAACTGATGCTATTGGTTTTGGTGTTGAGTTTTATGACGCTGAAAATGAAAGGATCGTCTCGAGCTACCCAGATGGCCCTCTCGGTGTCCTCGCAGTTTCCACCCCGCAACGTCTCCTTTCTCTATTAAAGACAGACCGAGTTCATATTGGTGGATCTCTGCGCTCACGGTCTGGCCCGGCCGTTTGAAGTCCTCTTAAACCCCTTCTTAATAGCCGCTCTCGAAGGTGTTTTGGATTTATGTTGGCATAAATAAGAGGCCGAGACCGTTGCATCTCTCTTCATCGCTAAAACACGAGGCCAGGTTTCCTGCTCCAGGTTTTACAATTAAAACCGTGAAGTCACATCTTCGTTTATGACCATGTGTTTTCAGTAGAACGTCGGAGATGAGACCCGAATCGGATTAACAAGAGCGGTAAAAGTAAACAGATTAGCATGCACTCCATGCAAGAGGTGTGTTGCATTTTTGATACGTGTTGCTAATGATATTCTGTCATTAAATAAGAATGCTTAGTCCGTAGTTGCCGGGATTCAGTATAACGCTTGGTTTTCAGAGTTCGGGAGGTTTATTTATTACATTTTTAAAGCAGATTTGATGAGAAGTGTTATCCCACACCTGAATAGTAAACATCCATCAAGACGTTTGAGCTAATTAAACCCACCCCGCATCCTATTCAAATATAGATTACCCAGTATACCTTGGTGTCTTCTCACCATGGATCTCAGGTTTTAATTTGATAGCTTAGTGAATTAATTTGGCCCAGCCGTGTACAGCTGCGGAATACTCATGTTCTTTAAAGATGCTTTGGGAGAGCGGCGTACGTGAACGCCGGCATCTCTGAAGAACTCTTAACATTCTGATGAGCCGCCGCACCCATGTTTTGCTAATGATGCATAAAACCGAGAAGCGCTGCACACTCATTCAGCAAATTTACGAACATAACACGAGTCTGAAACTTTTCTTCTCAGGGTGATGGTGCTACTAAGAGAAGCGGTGTTTTTATTCTTATTCGTTCAAGAGGAAAACCCAGAGAGCTTTAACATCTGTGTGTGTGTGTGTGTAGGTTAGGCAGTCGTACAAGTCGGCGCCTGTTTGTGGCATCGCAGAATATGGATTCATATTTAATTGTGTCCCTTCCTTATGCCTGCGCCTCCATTGATTAATATATCATTAAAGAAGAGTGTGAGAAGGATCCGCAGCATGAAATAATGATGGTTTTCCTAACACTCGAACGTGACTCTTTTTATATGCTGTGCCCTCTTCCATGACTCTTGAGAACCAGGACCTTCACTAGGAGATTAATTGGCATGCAAAGAGTTCAATGAAGTGCAAAGATCAATATTGAAACAATGAAAAGATCTCCTAGATTGAGATGAATGCTGATGCGATAAGCCAGTGTTTGTGTTTATGTTGTGGCTAATTTCCCATAAATGGCTGACATTCAAATTCTCTTTTGTTAAAATGTATTTGAGATTAAAAAGCTCCGTCGTTTTAAGCTAATTTAGGCTTTACAACATCATAATGTGCGATAATGTTTGGAAATTGGATACCATTTTGATATTTGCCAATGATTACTATTCAAGTGCGTTATTAAATTAATAGTGTTGTTAGAGATGCAAAATATAAAATCTACAAACACAGTAAATGAGCATGCATACATTTATTGATGACTACGATTCGTAAAAAAAAAAAAAATCTCTGAAATCATCCAATTACCAGTGTTACCAGTGAATTACTGTGTGTATATACATTTTTATTTTTTTCCCATATTGGGTAAAAAAGGAACCTGTTAACGGTAATATCTAAATTAAATAGTTTAACTGTAAAAAGATTATTTAACCCCAATAAATAAACCAAAATACATACATTTTTGCCAACAAAGCCATTTTATTGGTTAAATCAGGAAGAAATTGCTCTTTATAATAAGAATTGCAGGTTACCACTTTTTACAGTGTGGGAACAATATTCAACTAATATGAAAATGTTTAAAGAAACCACCTTTTCAGGTGTCCCTAGACCTAGATAGGTCTTCGCCTGTCAACTTATTGTTATATTAAAATAATGACATAAAACGGCAAAAACAAAACTTAAAAGTGAATAAATCATAGCAGCTGGAATCACCACTGTTTACGTTTTAATTGGCTGCTTGGCTACTTGTTACACATTGTCATAATTCTAATTCATAATGTGAGTTTGCTACCACAAGGGGCGCTGTGTTAGCGCAAAACTGTCTATTGCAGCCTTTCAAAACTATACCCTTTTGTAACAACAATGAAAACTATTTTTAATGGCTGAGATATTTGAACTAAGTCACCCTGCTGAATGGTATTTTATTTTATTTTATTTTATTTTTTTTTGGTTTGTGTGTCTGCATTTGCATAGAGAGAAAATATGCTCTGTATAAATATATTTAAAATATAGTTCACCCATTAGAAAGGTACTGTTGCAAGCCACGGCGGTCAGGTTGTATACAAGTAGGTACTAGAAAAGAGTCTGTTTTTGTCTTCCTATCTGGGTGGCCATATGTGTTTGTCTTTTTTAGTTGTTTTTCGTTCCTGTTGTTGTGATATTGTGAGCATCTGTCTATGTGTGTGTGTGTTTCTGAGCAGGTGTGGCTGTTTTTACGTGTCTGGTGTGTATTTGTGTCAGTGCACTTATGTGTTAGTGGTTGAGATTCTGTTTAAGTATGTTCCTCTGAGCTTTGGTGTCTGTGTGTGTGTGTGTGTCCCCTCTTTTGTGTGCGTGTGAGAGTGTGTAAACGCGTGTGTCTTTTGCCATCGTGCACCGGTAGCCGAAGCCCCGCAGACAGACAGCAGGCCAGCGTGGTGCGGTGTGGACTCCTCTGGAATACCAATGAGGGGAGCTGCTGGGCTCCGGGGGTCAGGGAGCAAGTCAATCATCTTGCCCATCGCCTGGGCGCCCCGAATCAAATTAGCCTGAAAAATTCAGGGGCCGGGAGCACGGGGCGAGCAGCTGTCAGGGCCAAGAGCGCCCAGGCACTAATGAACCAGATGAATAGTGCAAAAACTCCAAAATAAAAACAGGACAGTTGACATTTTTCATCTGTCAGAAGCAGAAGATGCATGAAAATATGGTGGTCCTTGTTTAACCCTTTGCTGGCTACAGCTGCTACTCGCCCCTGACCCCCCCCTCTGTGGCCACACTTCCACAGGTACGCACACCGCATGTAAACAGTCGAAGCCGACGCTGCATTTTCGTCTCGCTCAATACCGTTCTATGACACTGCACGTCACAATTATCCAGAGGAACTTAACGCAAGAGCGGTAGCACACTGCTGAGACAGATGTTGCTATGAAATTACTCTATAGGTATATCACTTACTGTATATGAGTGGGGGGAAAAAAAACCCAGTAGCCTTTTGATGTGAAGATTTGTTTGGTTTTTTTACTGAAAGACACACCAAACGCAGTCTGGCCAAACACACTCATTCACGGAGCCCATTACTGTCACACACACAGAGACACATTCCCATCCCTGTAACTGATGGAGGAACAAGGTAATCAAATCCAGCATATACAGTGGGTACGGAAAGTATTCAGACCCCCTTAAATGATTTTAGCAAACGGCTGCATTACAAATTATTATTTTTTTTTTTTCCTCATTACAGAAAAACAAAGAAATTCAGACCCTTTGGTGTGACACTCATATATTTAACTCATGTGCTGTCCATTTCTTCTGATCATCCATGATCATTCATTTGAGTCCAGCTGTGTTTGATTATACAGATTGGACTTGATTAGTAAAGCCACACACCTGTCTATAGAAGACCTTACAGCTCACAATGCATGTCAGAGCCAATGAGAATCATGAGGTCAAAGGAACTGCCTGAAGAGCTCAGAGACAAAACTGTGGCAAGGCAGAGATCTGACCAAGGTTACAAAAAATTCTGCTGCCCTTAAGGTTCCTAAGAGCACAGTGGCCTCCATAATCCTTAAATGGAAGACATTTGGGATGACCAGAACCCTTCCTAGATCTGGCCGTCTGTTGTTTATATTGTTATTGTTTCACTTTGCTAGCTTGACTTGATGTGCCAGAATGTTTCGGAACCCAATTCATATTCATTACATTGTCTGTGCTGCCACAAGGGGCGCTGTGTCAGTGCAAAACTGTCTTCTACAAGCAGTTTTCTCCTTTCTGCTTTCTTTTTGAATGCTATGCATTAACAATTATTTTTAATTGCTTAGATGTTTGAATTAATCTAATGTAAATTCATGTCCCTTTCACATTTTCTTGGTTAAATAAACCAGGGGGAAAAAAATCTATAAATCATTTAGTATTAAGCATTTTAAATTCCAAAATTATTTCAAAACAGTAACAAATAAACAATGTTTTATTTGTGATATGTTTAGCTATTCTTTGTAATAGTTAATTTCTAACTAGTTTTAGGTTGCGTCATACGTGGAGTCACAGGTCAGCCAAGAAGCCAGAAAGTGAAGTTCTAGCCAGCAGTGGTGGTAATGCACTTAGATGTATGCCAACCAACATTAAAATAGAGGGGAGGAGGAACTCAGCGCTAATTAGGTTATTTGCGTTACTATTTTTGTTACAAAAACCCATTGATCTGTTTCAGAGGACATGTGATAACCCCCCGAAGGTGTAAAGGTAATTTTTTGTTGCATTGCTTGCGGATATATCCGATTTACGGCTCTTCAAAATAACGGGCACTATTCACTTTTATTACAAAGCTTGAAAGAGCCGGGATACATTTTTTTTAAATCTCAGAATGTGTTTGTCTGAAAAAAGAAAGTCATATACACCTAGGATATCTTTGGGGTGAGTAAAATATGGGGTAATTTTCATTTTTGGGTGAACTGTTCCTTTAAAATGAGGCAGTAATTGGATCTAAAACTTAAAACTTTACTGAACAACTGTTGAAGTGTCACTGTCTTTTTTTGCAGTTAAGTTTTATTTTTTTTTTTAAATATCCGTATGCTTTCTTGGGACAAGAACCCTACAAGAAAGAAACGCAACACCACACAGGCTAACCAAACTCTTTCTCTGGCCTTAAAAACAGTGACTTCCGTTAAAGTATTTGATTATCATTTTTGTTTGTATGCCACTTAATTTTATTTTTGCCGCTGTGTGAATGAAGGCTTTGCCACTTAGGTGTGGATTGTTTGGACTTCTCCTAACACAATACCCCATCACGAGTTTGAGTTTTGCTCTGGCACATTTAGATCACATACAAAAAGTATTGCTTGCTGTAAGAGAGCTGCACGTTATAGAAACATCCCAGTCTTCCCAGTTCCAGCACTGCCAGTGATTAGAGAGGGACTCCCCTTCCTTCCTCCTCCCCTGCCGTTCCCGTTCGTGCAGAGCTGCGATGAATCCGGCTCTGCTCCATGAGTTCTGCCACTCTACGCTCCTTTCCTCTGACAGCCCAGACCGTCGTTTCTCCTCGCTCGATCACACCCCAACCTCCCCCCCCCCACTCCCGTTAACTCGCTCGCCGTTTCCTTTCTGTCCTTCTATGTCAATTTAATTGAGTTCTCGTCCAGTGTGCATTTGCGGTGTAGTGGTTTCGTTGGAGTACTGTGTGGCTTGCATGCTTGGCATCTGGAAAGCTTTTTTTTTTTTTTTTTTTTTTCTCAAATGTCCTCGCCCACAGTCAGTGGATTTGCTTGGGGCTGTTTTTGCCAGTCTGCTTTTGCAGTATCATAATCTCATAACGTCATCAAAGCATCGCCTTCCCGGCTGAGCGGGATTGCACAGCTCCAGGCTACCAGGATGCACTGCATGTCTTCAGTACCACCGTGATTTATGTCCTGGAATTGTGACGTCGACAGTAGATCTCTTTTTCTTTTTCTTTTTTCTGTTTGTTTTTTACAAAACATACACTGAAAAGCTGAAATGTCACAGTCCTGTTTTTTAAGGATTTATTGAGACAGGACATCTGTAATTTTTCTTCCGTAAGTGTTTCAGACCAGATATAGAATGCTAATTGGACATGAGTTGGCAAATGTGTCCAAGTTGATGTGTCCAGATTTATTATGGCAAACTTACAGTTCATGCACGTTTTTAATGTATTGGTTCTATTGGAGAAACTTGCCATCTGTGGTTAGTGGTAAAGCACATCATTAGTTACTCACTCCCGCGTCGGTCCAAACCTGCAAGACTATGTTTTCTTTGCAGAACACAGAAGATATTTTTAAAAAGCATCTGTGTTTTTTTTTCGTCCAAACTATAAGTCAATTGGGTCTGATGTGGTTGTTTCCATTATGTGAACAAAAAAACAGTGATCCACCAAAATTGTTGCAATCGAAAACATAGCAATTAGGATTGGGCGGTGTCGATTAATTTGGCATTGTACGATGTCTAATGTGAAACATGACAATGGACAATTGAATTGTCGTCGTAGGCGGTGGAGGGGCCTACCGTTTCCACTACCTGACCCGCATGGTCTTTGTTTTACCCATAACCAAACCATAAACAAGTAAAGATTTTTTATTAATTTCTCTAGTTGTTGTGTGATTACTAGCAAGCGGAGGCAGAATTGCGAAACTGGAGGACAAAATAATCATCGCTGTATGTGGAGGAGCTGTACGACACGTCTTCGTACTTTAATAGAAACAGGAATAAAAAGGAAATAAATACTAGATTCATTGCACCAAAGTTTGCCTATTAGATACACCCAAAAAAATGTTTAACCACCACAGAGACTGGAACCACCTTGCAGAAGCCTCTCCCATAACACTAATTCACATTTGTTGTGAAGCGAATTTCATGCGCAACTGAAGTGAGTAAACTCGAAATATACACGCGTTGAACTATGCGCAAATAGCGTGATTTATTTGCACAAGTCACGTCTGGTGTGAATGTAGGGTTAGTATTTCTGTCGCGAAACCTTCATATTTAAACTAGTTTTTTGATTCAAGCTTTGTTCATTATGGTAAAACCATGAAAAAGGCATATTTGGTGTAGTTTATTTAATCTGTTAAAGATTAGGATCAGCATCGGCTCATCGTGATGTCTATGGGCCATCGGCAATGGTCGATGGCATCGTCTATCGACCCAACCCTAATACCAATCGAAAAATGGTTTACCAAAACAGTGAAGTTTAAGTGTCTCATCTCCAATTATGTTCTGACTGTCATTGTCCATTTTAGAGAATGTTCCAACCATTTTAATCCCTACATTGAAAGTCAATGGGGTCCAAATCAGCAACCCCATTGAACCCCATTGAAGTGTATTGTATGTGCAAAAAACACATAGATGTTTCCCAAAAGTCAGGTCTAGAGGGTGAAAAAATGAATTTTCAGTCCAAAAGTTAAATTAGCTTGTCTATGCTGACACACAATGTTTTGACACTATCTTCGTTCATTTTGTCCACACAAAATAGATCAGATGCAACAGGTAAACATAAGCAGTGTGAACTCACCTCACTTTGATTAAACACATGACGCTTGAGTAGCAATTTATAAAATTTCTTCACCTAAAAATATAGAGAAGTGGCTCGTGTGGCTGACACACAAAACGTTGAAACTATACAGTTTGAGTTGTCACTACAAAACACTATTTGAAATATCTTCATTTCTGTTCAGCACAATATTAAAAGTCGGAGAGATTTAAAATGACACAATGGTGTGTAAATCATTTTATAGTTTATTTTATCTCCTTTTAACAATTAAAAAAACAACTTTGAATCAGAACAGTACAATTGTGTATTAAAAGATGAATTAAGATGAATTTTTTAAATGTTTAAAAGAAGTACATTTGTCTGCACACATTTAATGTTGAGTTCTATCTTAATACTACAATAAGCTAAACTGCCTATAGATAGGCTAATGCATTTATTACATTATGAAAGATGTTTATTGTGCCTGATATAATTAATGTAGCGCGCATTGTCTTGGGAGTGGCATGATACATGCTCTATAGACTTGACTCTTAGCTTTTTGACGTCTTGAGCAAACAGATGGCAGTTGTCTGCACCCGTCTGTGACATGGGACACCGAAGTCTCTTCCACAGACAGTCAGCCTCTGCTTGATGAAGATTTAGTGTGTTTTGCAGGATTGTATATGAAAGACTTGGGTACTTACTCAACCTCCAGGTGGGAACTCATTTATTGGCACAGCCATGGGAAACAAATTGCACAAATTTAATTGTAAATGCAATTTCACTAGTTACACCTTTGAAATGGCAAACTTGAGGAATGAATAAATTGAATTGAAATGATCATATAAATGTTGCCAGATTGTTTCATAAGAACTTGTAACCCATTTATTAAAGATAACAAGACGTCTGTAACCAAACATCCTTCTCTCTAAAAGTGCCTTTCACTTTTCTTTTCACATAGATGGCCGCCTTGCAGAGTCCATTCTACGGGGACAAAATGAACCTGTACTCGCTGTGTAAAAAGATTGAGCAGTGTGACTATCCACCACTGCCACCTGACCATTACTCTGAAGAGGTATGTTTCAAGACCAAGCGTTTTCTCACCCCTTGGTATTTCATTCTTCTGATGTTGCTGTCATGTTTAACATTGCACGGCAAATTTTCACTGACAAAATCTAGATATTTCAATTAGAATCCACACAAATAGGAAAGTTAGCAAGTTCAAATTCTTGAGGATTTGCCAAATTCACCAAAATGTGACCTGAACTTGGAGAACTTCCAGAATAAAATGTCCTAATAATTTTCTCTCACTGTGTAATCCTAGATGTTTACGTCATTCTTTCTTCAGTCTTAAAGAAGTTGATGTTTTTGAGGAAAACATTCCAGGTTTTTTCTCCATATAGTGGGAGCCGATGAGTTGAGGTTCAAATTGCAGTTTCAGTGCCGCTTTAAAGGGCTCTGTATGATCTTACACAGTGTTATCTATCGAAACAATCACTTTTTTTAATATATATATATATACAAATTTATATACATTTTAACCACAAATGCTTGTCTTGCACTAGCTGGACCTCATTAGTTAACTAGTCACGCACTCTAGGTGTACAGGAAAGTCAAACGCCATTTGAGTAGGAGCCCACTCTACCTTTTTCAACCGAAGTACACAGACAAAGAATTAACCACACTTGACCTTTCCAACTTGATTATGCAATGCGTGAAATCGCGCATGCGCATTGCAAAGCTTATGCAAGATGAGCATTAAAACTACTTTTTTATTGATTTTAAAACAAATCGTTTGATTAGATAAGACCTTTATTCTTCGGCTGGGATTGTGTAAAGCTCTTTGAAGCTGCATTGAAACTGCAATTTGAAGCCCTCAACCCATTAATTTCCATTGCAGTCCACTGTATGAAGAAAAATCTGGAATGTTTTTCTCAAATACATGAGCATCTTGAACGACATGGGAGTAATTAAAGTATGAGGAAATTTTCAGTTCTCCTGTAATATTTGTGTCCTTAAAATAGTTCACAGAAAAAATGTCAACATTCAACTCTATTTTAGATATTTTGTCTGTAAATTGAAAGTCAGTGGGGTCCAAACCAATAACATTGGACCCTATTGACTTTTATTGTATGTGCTGTCGTTTTTAAAAGTCATAGAGATTTAAAACAAAAGTTTTAAAATTAGTTAGCAGTGTCTAACTTCTAGTTCCCATGTTTGAGAAAAGCAAGTTCATACGAGTCCATCAAGTAGACCATCGCCAAACCAGCTTGTGAATTTCCAGTACTGCCGGCCTCTCCTTGTAACATGCTGTCACTCTCTGATGTCAGCTATCGAAATCCTCCGATAGATCCAAGCACGTCCGACCAAAGCTGCCATTATTATTATTTACAAGCCCGGCACGACTCATCCTCTATTCAGCACTTCCTTCAGCTTTCCAGAGCTGCAGGAAGGCCTGCCTCCCTCCCTGTCTACATGTAAACAATGCTCCTGAAGGCGAAAGGCAAAAAAGTGTCAGCCGTTCATCTTTGGTGTGTCATTTACCGTCTCCTTGTATCTCACCTGACAGACAGCCCCCCTTAAAACGGGGAGAAGAAAAAAAAATGCGACCATCGAACCCCCCGCATTTCTCTCGTGCAGAAGCATGAATATTTTACATATCTGCATCCTTACTCGCCCCCACTGCCACCGCCCCCCATTTCTTCTCCACTAATTCTCAGACTGTCTGCATTTGCATTTCACATGCCGGGCTGATTAGGAGACGCCGCGCCATGCAACAGCAGCCAGGCCCCGGCAAGAGAGGCAGTTGCCATGGCGATCCGACACAGGGGCATCTTCTTTCCTTCCGCCTTTTTTCCCTTTCCCCCCACTTTTAATGATGCTGCTGTTGCCGCTTGTCTGGGCTCAGTTTGTTTCTCAGTGCAGCATTATGACTCTCAATCCCGTCGCTGACTTGCGGGGACTGTTTGTGGGGGTCTTTTTTGTTTTTGTAGCGATGAATTAACAAACATTCGCAGGGCCAGAGGGCTTCTTGCTGGAAGTTATGTTGCTTAAAGCCCTATCCCTTGGCTCTGCTGTTAACTGAACTCTAAAACGCTTGGCATTTTTGTCAATCATCTTGTTTGTCTTAACCCAGTGACTAATATGGGGCTCCAGACTCTGTTGTGCAAGTGATGACAAGTGTATTTTTCATGTTTTTATATATTTTTGAAAATTGTTATTATTATTATCATTATAAAAGATTGCTCTTTCATTTTACTACTACATTTTCACACATTATTATATTATACTATAAATTATTACAATTAAAAGTATTGATTTGTTATTTAATGGATTGAACTTAAAATGAGCTTAACAGACTTAAAAAATTGAACCCTTTTGGAAAGCATTACACATGCACACACATACACATATATTTAATATACACACACACACATGTGGCACAAATGTCATCAAGATGACCCCATCAAATGGGAAATAAACCACTTTTCAAAAACTGAGCAAACCTGTAATTTCTCTACTGTTTAGTGGCTCACTCATTACCTTTTTAATGTGGAGCTCTGTATGATGGATCTATATTATAAATTGTTAACGTTTTGTCTTTATCTTTTTTTTTTTCCCCCTCTCAAGCTGAGAAATCTGGTAAATGTGTGCATCAATCCCGACCCAGAGAAAAGGCCTGACATCACCTACGTATATGGCAAGGCCAAACACATGCACTCCTTGACGATCGCAAACTGAGTCTGCTACCCTTCTTCTTGTTTCTACTTTTAAGACCTCAGTCTGGCCCACAAATGTCATTTAAAGCTTGTTTTGCTCCAACGTAATGCAACCCGGCATCTTTCAGTACACAAAATACAACATACGGCACCAAGCAAGGCCTTTGGGTTACTAGAGCGACGTCAAAAAGACAAAACCAACCATTGACCTGTACAATATAGCGCTTCTAAGAAGAAAAGGGAAAAATAAGCAGTGTTGTAAACTGGTTTGACTTGATTTTTGTTCTTTCCGTTGTGGATACCATGCTATGATTGCATGTTTACCTCCATTTTTTTTTTTTTTCGCTACCATGAAATGTTGTAATATGCTTTAGAAAATCCCACAACGGTCGTTTTAAGACTGTTTTCACAGCGAAAAGGTTACGAGAAAAACATCTCTATAAAAGAGAATTGAAATTCCCTCTTGCCTTTCGAAATTTCAGAGGTTTATCATTCTCTTAATAGAGCATGAGATCATCGTGGTATTTGTCGCAGTTTCAATTACTAGTCCATTAAATACACGCATCTCCTGTCCGTCCTTCACACACCTAAAATGCATTGCAATACTACTTAAAACTATAAGCCTTAGATCTTTTAAAAGACCTTAAATAAATCATGACAATGTGTTTGCGTTTGCCAGATTTCGCGTGACGCATATAGGATGAAGTCCATTTCTCAAAGGCAAATCCTTCCCAGTATCCGCACCTCTACGGCTGATGAACTTTAATAAATGATTAACGCAAAGGTCTCACGTGCGATGCAATAACTTATAAATATTCACAGTGCCTTGTTCCATACTTCAGAAAACGTGAAAAACAGTGCCTTTCTTCCAATAAACCAAAAACACAATTGGCAACAATTACATCATTCAATCGGTCTACGACAATCGAGCATCCTGAAAGAGGTACGTTTACAAATGACTTTTCTTCCAATGCGACGTTTTGAGTCCGTACAATTCCGCTACGTTCACCAAAACGTCTTGACCTCTTCCAGACTGTGCTGCTTTCCAGAGTGCGGCTTGTGATCCTTGGCAGACTCGGTCGAGTATGAGTTACACAAGCGTATGAAGTTATACTATCCAGACAGCAGCTGTAATGCAGCACCTTTTGCAGACAATATGTTTTGCTGTGATAGTACCAAGTATAAAATGGTATGTTTTTTTGTAAGTTTACTAAAGAGCATTTTTAGTGTTTACTTTTTTCTTTTTACTGTATTTTGCGATAATCACCCTCTTCTTTCGTCTTTTGTTAACACGGTAACAGATTATGCTTCTTGCCTTATCGATAATAGTATGTATTTATCTTGACGATGCACACAAGGCCTGTTCCAGCGAGATCTGGATCCTTTACCGCGGTAAAGCACACTCGAATCGGACGCTCACTGTCTGCTAGACTGTACTTTCTCTACTTTCGCCCCAAATCATTTGGGAGCGGAAGGAAAGGCAACTTTTTATTTATTTGTCTTTTTTGACGGTTTATTTGAACATGTTTAACATTCTAGATGCACATTAATTCTTTATATGCTAATTGAAATGAATAAATAAATAAAATTGAAATGACGTAAACTGATTACTCTTGTGTTGTGGTTATTTAAAGTTTGAATGGAAGATGTATATGATCTTTTATAGGGTTACTCCACCCCAAAATAAACATTTTGTCAGTAATCCCTTGTCGTTCCAAACCCATAAAAACCTTTGTTCGTCTTCGGAACACAATTTGAGATCATTTGGAAGCCTTCCATTGCATCTAACACAGAACTGTGCATGCTAAGGGCGTTAACAAGGTGCCAAAATGGCACTACGGTGCTGAATCGTCAAAATATTTTAGTTTTCTTTCTGTACAATAAGCATTCTCGTCATCTTATAAAGTTACGGTTGCACTATTAATGGAAGATGGAGTATTCTGACTATGTATTTCATACTTTTTTTGGACCTTGATCGTATTTATTACTTGGCAGTCAAGGAAACGGTAACAAGCCTCGAGGTTTTCAACCATAATATCTTAAGTTGTGTGCAGCAGACAATGCTTTTACGGGATTGATACGACATGGGGGTAAGTGATAAATGGCACATTTTTTGTTTTGGGGGTTGAGTAATGTTTTAACCATAGAATTCCATATTTTGCTGTGTTTGTAGTCGTTTTAATTGCACATGCCAATCAGTCCCCCAAAGCGCTGCCCACTGGTGTTTATTTGTATTCTTTTAGCAACTGTCTCCACTTAGCCCTGAGCTTTATTAGCAGGCAGGGTGTCGCGCTCGTGCCCCAGGGTCCGCGTCCAGCTTATTCCCTCCAGGAAAGGCATCGGCAAGGGGACTATTTTCTCTCATTCTAATGAATTCCTCGAGGAGAGCAGTTCAATTTCATCACTGGAAATTGCTCCCTTGAAACTGGCAGAACAACGAAAACAAACTTAAGTAAACATCGCAATTGATATCAGGCTTGTTGTAAGCTGCTATCTTTATCCACATTGGTCTAGTGTCGAAATTAGTTGTAAAAGAAACAAAAAAGGCTTTTGGTGAGATACTTTTGTTGTCTGAGCATTTGGTGTATGTTTTGCTGTTAGAAAACAGATGCAGGTATCCATCTTGTGGCGGTACAGTCTAACTGCACTACACTGATTGAAACAGATCTGAATGGAAGCTTCTTTCTGTGGTACAGATTTTATATTGTTAAAATACAGCCATTGTTAAAGAGATTATACAATGGAATTAGGGCTCAAAATCATTAATTTCAGTCATGGAATACCTGAAAATATTAGGAATATAGTTCATCATTTTAATATCAGCGTACTAATAAAAAGTATGCTACCGTTTTTTTGTTTGTTTTGTTTTATAAATTAATATTGTTGCTCAGTATCAACAGGACTTGTTTTTTAAATTTTAAATTAATACTTTTCGTGATGCATTAAAATTTACTATATATATATATATATATATATGTGTGTGTGTATGTATGTATGTATGTATGTATGTATATATATATAATATATAATGTGTAATTTTGTTTATATTTAATTTTAATTTATAAGCATATTAGAATGACACTGATAACTAATATATGCTGATCACAGGAATCAAATGATTTTGAATTGACATATTAACATAGAAAAAAACATTTTTAATATATTTGTATTTTATTTTTGATCAAATAAGCATTGTTGAAATGAAAGGTACTTCTTTCAACAGAAAACTGTAGTATGTTTTTGTAGCTGCACTTTTTTTTTTTTGCCAATTTATGATTGAATCATTCTTTTGAAGGAGAAAAAAGTAGTGCTGTGAAATTATTAATTGTAATTAATCACATCCAAAATATGTTTTTATACAATATACATATGTATGTGCGTGTATTGTGTGTATGGATTGTGTATATATACTGATAGTACATGCACATGCAGAATGAATAAAAAATAAATAAATAATTGTGTGTGTATATATATATATATATATTAGAGGGGTATAGATACTCATATTCGTATTGAACCGTTCGATATGAGGCTTTTGGTTCGGTACGCATTACAAACCGAACGATTCAGACTAATACTATAAAATATAATTTTATATTTGTAAAAACAAAAGAGAATAAAGTGTGTAAAATATAATGTTTTCAGTGCTACGCTCAACAAGTGACAGAACAGGCAACGTGCTGACTGCTCCTCCCACCCCCAAACAGACGAAAACTAGAAGCGTGCACATTACAAACTATCAGGTACTACATTCAGGTAGGAATTTCCAACAGATTTGAACATGGCAAAACATTAGATCGGTAACAGCAATCGGCACATTTCTAGCCACGGATTTTAATGCTAAATGTTATTGAGCTGTCTGATGAACATGTGGACAC
>JAUMHI010000068.1:7928638-7939462 GCA_032359435.1 Enteromius unitaeniatus | reverse complement strand
CCTGGATCCGAGGTTCGACTATCGGACGAATTCTCCTCTCCAGTACCCTGGCATAGACTTTCCCGGGGAGGCTGAGGCTAACTAGCTTTCCTGGGAGAGCTATAGAGAGCAGACTGCTCCATACAAGTTCAATCTGCACCGCACCACTTTTAGTCAAACACATCAGCTAGTGATGCAGGCTTATTGGCTCACTGACGATTAACCACTTAGGTATCGAAATTTAGTACTGAGAAACAAGATATTTTTTGATAGTCCAGGAAATTCGGTCCTTCAGTCCTTGAAAAGGATCAAAATCGATATCCAGCCCTAATTATGGGGTCTTTGGATGTGATTTTATCAACAATATGGCTTCCATTAACATATCAATTTTATAACATTGTTGCAATGCATAAAACAACAAAGTGACAGCAAAATGTAAAAAAAAAAAAAATTAAACATTCCTTAACAATCCTTCTATAAAATACACTGCATGCTAGTATTAGCGCTGTGTAGTGGACTTACGAAGCGAGGAGGAAAAGTCACATCAAATTGTTTGTGTACAAGTAGTTTTCATTTAAAAGACTAGAATGGTCACCACCTTGCCCACGGAATATATAGTTGTATAGTAGTATAGTACATATATATATATATATATATATATATATATATAGTGCGTTGAGAAAATATTCAAACCCCTTAATTTTTTTTCAAGTTTCCAAGCATCATGTTTGATGGAAACCAGCTCTGCTCATTAACTGCAGAGTACCATCCCAAATATAAAGTGGTCTGGTAGCAGTCTCATGCTGTTGGGCTGAGTTTTAGTGGCATTGAACCCAGTCAAATATTTCAGAAGAAACCTGAAAATGTGCATCTGTCCCCATCCAACCTGACATAATTTGAGAGATGAAGAGGTTAGGTGAAGAATGGCAGATAATTGCTAAATGCTGATGTGCAAAGCTTAAAAAATTGCTTTAGCTAAGTACCGTATTTGAATACTTATGCAATGTACTTATTTTGGTTGTGACAGTTCTGTAGATTGGCAGGGCAACGTAAGGTTCAACATAAGCAACCTAACAAACATGGAATAATAAGGGGTTTGAATACTTTTGCAAGGCACTATATTTATATATGAAGTGTCTGAGGTGCTGTGACAGTGGATGCAGGTCATCGAAAAAAAAGATAGCAAAAATGAGATCATTCTCTCTCATTTCCCATTTGAAGGACGACACAGTAGACGGCAAGAGATGTGTGGCGTAGATGAAAATGCAACTTCCTGTTAAGAAAGGGCCTTAACGCAAAGCTGAAGAGGAGAGTGTCTCTGACACTGCTCTGCTGTCTCTAGACCCAAAAAAAACAGCTTAAGGATTTTTTTTTTTGAAGGTGACAAAACCGACTGACTAGACGCATGAGAATACGTAAGATTAAATAAAAAAAACAGAGCAAGAGAGACCAAAAAGTCAGTACGCTTTCTGTTAGTTAACCCAGATCTGTGTCTGTTTCAAATAGAACATATGGTGTCTTAGAAGCAGCTTTTGAACTCTTGGATATGGCGAGATTTTTTGCGCTAGGACCCTTGGTTTTGGTCCTATGCCTGGTCTTATGTAAGTACAAAATGTAATTTTGTTTTTATAAAAGTATATATATATATATATATATATATATAATAAACCGATGGTACATGTATTATATTTTTATTATTATTATTATTATATTTACTGTTGTGTTTTATTATGTTGTATTGTGTGGCATTTTGTGAATTAATTGTTTGCAGAACAACTTGTAGAAGGTCATTGTCGTGGTGTAGACTCATTCATATTTTGTTCTAGTTTCTGTGTTGTGTGCTATTGCATATCTCTCAATAGTAAATAGATTTAATTGAAACAAATTTATCATCACCATTCGTAGCACTAAAATAAAACAAAAAAATGGATAACTGAATGAGTGTATTCGAACCTTGTCAGAGATGTTGATGAATTAAATCTTAATGTGTATGAATTGCAAACTTTTGGTACCTGAATCCTTAATTTATTTGAAATAGTGTTTGTTAGAAATATTATTTTACTGAGCCTCATCACTGTTGTTAACCAAGAAGATGGGGAATCTTTAGACGGCCAAAGTGACTTTGTAAAGTCAGTGAAGTCAGAGATCACGAAATGTTGCAAAAGAGCACTTTGCAAAATGCCTAACGTGATTTTTTGAAAGGTTCTTTGGCGGGACACTTGTGAGAGGTGTGTTGGGTTCTAGTTTGTATTACCTGGTAAAGGAGATGTCAAAAATCTGGCTGGTTTGGGCGTATCCCCTCAAACTCGCTCGAGGTTCTGCTAGATGTGACCAGTGTGGAGGCTGAGCTGTCAATTAGTCGTCTTTTCTCACAGATGAAACATTTAAATTGATGCTATTGAGGATCTCTTGGTTGTTTAATAGAGTGTTATACTGTGTTGTTTTAAAAGTAAAGGTTCTCTGCTTCCTCTTGTGAAGAGCAGTTTTTGATGTTCTTGAGTCCTTCGGACTTTATTGTGGGAATATTGCATCAGGCTATTGCATCAGTAACTGAAATGTTTATTTTTTACATAAAAAAATAATAATATAATTTACATTATTTCATATATTCCAGTGTATTATTATGTACATCTTAGAATTGTATTTAGTTAATTTTTTTTTATTATCGCATAGAATTTACATTTAAAATTATGTTTAGACGTTTTTTTATGAGTGCAAAAATACAAAATGAAATGTTACAAATATATATTTCTGTATTTCATTTAGTTTAGTTTATTTCATTTATTTTAAAGGGACCATGCAGAATTGTGCCAGAATTAGCCAGATAGGTAATTTACATCTGTAGTCCCTGAGCAGGATATTGTTATATACATTTACAGTGAGCAGGAGTGAGTAATAAATAAAATAAATAAATAATAATAATAATAATATCACATGACAATATCTCAAGTTACAATATCAAATCGCAAGCGAAAAAAAAATCTTAATTAGTGATCACATGATGTTTCTTAATACATTTTTAGTGCATGTTAGGAATTATATTATATTATTATATTACATTATTTATTCATCTTTGTTAATGTTTGTAAATAAAAATACAGTTGTTCGTTGTTTATATATGTTAGTTAATGTTAATAAACACAGCTTGGGATTTTACTTGTGCATTACTAAACTGATGCAAGATTAATAAATTGTAGAAGTATTGTTTCTTCTTAGTTCACGTAATTAACTAATGAAGCGTATTGTAAATTGTTTCCATTATATTATATTATTAATTTTAATGTATTTTGGGTGTCACACTGCACATTGCAAGATACTCTTGAACATGATGCCTCGCTGCACAGGCCCCTGACCACTTCCTTGTTCCATTTTGAGCTGGTTTCTGCATCTCATAAATTTGCCGGCTAAAATGGTGCTTGTGAGAGCTGCTGAAGAAGTGCCATGAGACGTGTTGTATGTCTTTTTGTCTTTTCTATATTTAAAAGTGTTGTGGCTTGAAAGCGGATGAGAATCCTTGTGACTGCACTGTACATGCAAATTATATAGAAAAGGAAGAAAAGAGTCGAAAGATGGGCGTACATGTGAGATCAAGGCCTTTAGAGAATATTCATAAAATCTACATTGCAAGCTTATTTAATGTCTTTATTTGTCCTTATGTTTATTTAAAGGAACAGCTCATCTGAAAATATATGCTCTGTCATCATTTACTCGCTTTTCATGATGTAGAACAAAAAAATAAGCTATTTAGAAGAATGCTTATGCTGCAGTTTTCCATACAGTACAAGCTAATGGTGACCAAAGATTTTGAGCCTCAGTGTATCATAACAGTAGCACATATGGCACCTGAAGCCTTAAATCTTTGGTACAAATATATCATATGAATTTATGAGACTAGGAATAAACTGCATATTGTCTTTGATGGAAACCAGCAGCATAAAACATTAAAATAATAGCATGAGGGGGTGACGTATATTTTTGAGGGGGGGGTTAACTATTCTTTCAATGTCTAATTACGTGAAGACAAATTGGTGTTTTCATTTTGAACATGGGTGTGTGTTAGATAGATACTCTTTAAAAAATATCAAAAATATAGGCTAGTTTAATATGAGCAAAATTAGTTAACACAGACTAAAGAAAGGTCAAGTGTGAAATTAATTAATTAATAAATTAATCTCCTCAAGTTATCAGCTGCACAATGTGTGTGAAACCACAGAGGCAATAATTAAATAATCATTTGTGTTTCCTCCTTAGTGCCATAAATTAAAATAAATCATAACTTGCCAGTTTCCAAAACTTTACACTTTATTATTTAGCGAAATGTGGTTTTATCTTATAATTGCATATGTGCAATAAGTTGATATTTGATTATTACCAGCAGTTTTTGAATGTAAATGCAGTTATTATCAAATGAGGGCTTGTCATTGGATTAATTTTTGATTTAATGTCTGCAACTTAAGAGTAAGCCATTTCATTCAGGTAGATACATGCACGTACATACATGAACTCTGCGGTATGTCTAGGACTATGTCTCATTGCGTTAACCCAGTATGTATTATTTTTGGTTGTGGGTGACTGCTTTGACATCATTAAGTCTGAAAAAAAATGCCACTGTTTTCACAAACTATTATATTACACACTATTATATTACTATAAGTATTCCAAAAAAAAGAGAGAGAGAGAGAGAGGTGACTACAAAGTTGAATTAATGTAATTACTGTATTTTGTATTTTTTATCTCTATGTTGCTTTAACTCGCTCTCAGGCTATCTGCAAATCTTTGTGTGTTTTTAAAGATGGTTAAGATACGTGTTGCAACCTTGGTGTTGAAGTAAAAATAGTGATTTAAACAGAAAGTTGAAGTCTGATAGGTCAGGAAACAACTAGGTAGTTTCCAGAATTTATTAGAATTTACAATAAACCAATTAATGCTGAAAATGTCTTCTGTTGGGAAAACAATTGTGAAGATTTAAAGGAGTTATACATACGTTTATAACATAAGCTTTTTGAATTATTATTGAAAATGCATTGTTTTAATAGTCAATGTTTGTGAAAATAAACCACACTTTGGACGTTTAAATTAAACTTTAAAAAGCAGGTTAAATATCGACTTGTAGGAGATTGATGTTTGTGATTACCGTAACAAGATAGTCTGAATAATATAAAATCTTGAGTCATGAACAGTGAGAAAACTGTCAAACTGGACATTTAAAGTGACTTTCTCATTCTGTCATGTTCCATGTAATGGGTGGACCTGCTAAAACAGCTATGCTTAAAATGCGTGCAGTTCAAGTTGTGAACCAAGTCGAGCAAAACCACATCCGGCAAAGAAAATACAGCAACTTTCAGAGTGAAAAGTCAAAGAAAGCTGTTTTAAGATTTTCAGAATTAAAAAAATAATCAATCTTAGCATTCTTAGTATAAAAAAAAAATACCAAATCTTTCCAGAAAATACTTTATCTTGACACTGCGTTAGATTAGTAGTTTTGTCATTTTATAGCATTCCAGTTGTAGTCGTGGTTAGAATATTTGGAAGAGTTGCATAGATATAATTTGCATGTCTATAGTAAATAATCTGTAATTATCTACCCCCACCCACATGAGTACATTTGACCCCTCCCCCTTCCGCACATGTAAATATGGCCCTATATATCGTTTATTGAGCCGAACAAAAGAACAGAAAGCAAAGCACCAGAGCCTTGAGAAGGGGGAAGGGTTTTGTCGAGCTACAGGAAGCTGTGGTTGAGAAACTGAAATAGTTTGTGTGCATGCTGCGTTTCCATGGCAGCCAGGTCTGCGCCACATACAGACCACTGCTAGTAACTCCCTTCCCCTTTCTTGCCAAAACCGACAGCTTTTACAAGTAGCCCGTTTTGAGTTTTAAAGAAAAGAAATGCAAAATATAACGTAAAGGTATTTTCTCACGTTTTTTTTAAGTAAACAGATCTTTTTAGTTTTGTTATTATTTGCTTACAAAAAATAGAAGAAAATAAAACAACAAAGCATAAAACAAAAAACAAAAGATTTTATAGGTTTACAAAAAAATGCTATATCAGGCCACAATTTACTTTTTGAATGTAAAAAAAAACAAACTAATTTTGTGTCAGTCATGTGCGATATCAAAAGGAAAATTGATTACATTTTCTGTGTTTTCGCATGTAGCAAGGATTTTGAACGTTTAGGATGACGAATACAAACAAATGTAAAAAATCACATGTTCAGGGTGCAAGGACTTTACTTGTCTTTATAATTGATTCTACACATTTTTTCCCCCCTCAGGCAGTTTAAGAGCACAGATTTTGGTAACACTTTAAAATAGGAAATAGGAAAAATTTGCTCCTTATTAATAGTTAATAATGTAGTTGTTAAGTTTAGGTGTTGGGTAGGATTAGGGATGTAGAATTCCTTGAAAAACCAGCAGCTGTGGTTCCCAGAATTCGACCGTTAAAAATATGGTAGCAACATTTCAGGTTTTACAGTTTTAAGCTAAATTTACAGTTGAATACCGTAATTTAATGTAATGAAATCTGTTTTGTACCTATGAAATACACTGATAAGCACTAAATACAGGTGGTGATCAGAAAGTCAAATAGTGAACCAAAACCCATCACAACCAGCTTTTAACTACTAACATATATAGAAGGTGCTCAGTGTCATTCACACCAACACTAAACACCATCATGGCGAGACTCATTAAACTGAAATATATAACCTAGTTATTTCAAAGAAAAAACATCAAATTCAAAATAAATTTGAAATGCAATGCAGGGAATTCTGGGAATGTCAGTTTACGTTTTTTTCCCTGTACATTTTACCGGAATTTACTATTAACCATTTAACAGGTTTTTACCGTAGCATTTTCAGTTTTTTAATCAAAATAGTGTTCACGTCATATTTTACAGTGTATGCTCTATATTTCTACCTTTTATCATGTAAAACACTGGCTTCATCAAAGGAGTTCAAATTGCTGGAAAGATGTACTTTGATCTTTCGTATGAGTTTGTAGTTTTAGTGTGTTTATAGTACAATCTTGTACTGGACCACCTAAAATTTACTTGCTTTTTCCCTTCAGCCACCAGCCCCTCACCCACACACACTGAAGAAAGTTTAAAATCAGAAGAAAAAGGTAATAGTCTTGCAACAGTTTGTGAAGAATAGGATAAGAGAGTACTAGATGATGAAAGTCTATTTTAAATCTAGTCAAAATAAAGTTCTTAGATTTAAATGTTTATTTCAATGTTTCTAGTGAGTTGTATGTATGTGTTTTAAAACACAGATTTTGCTAACACTTTTGAATAAGAAACACTTATTCAATGTTATCTAAGACTTTTCCCTCAGTAAATTCTTCATTTGCAGCTTATTAATATTTAATAAGGTAGTTGTTAAGTTTAGTTGTTGGGTAGGATTAGGGATGTAGAATAACCCGTATGTAGAATATGGGTCTGAAAATGTATACATATGTGATGCTTAGATATTGTTTCATGTTGTCAGTCCATCATTACAGTCACTAAGATATTTTCTTATTTTCTATGTTTTGTTTTGTTACTTATTTTTAGAAAGAGTGTTACCGCGAGAGTCTAAGCAAGAACTTTTTAGGCTACACTGGGCTTCACATGTGAGATCATGTGAAAGAATTTCAAATATTAAGCATCTGTTTTTGTTAGTCAAAAAGAAACCCAGATCACGTGCTTTAAAAGTGTTTGGAAGCATTTGACTTGCTGGCAGAATCTGTTTTGGTCTTGTACTTTTAGTGTGTTTGTAGTTAAATCCTGTACTGGACCACCTAAAATTTACTTGCATTTTCCCTTCAGCCACCAGCCCCTCACCCACACACACTGAAGAAAGTTCAAAATCAGAAGAAGAAGGTAATAGTCTTGCAACAGTTTGTGAAGAATAGGATAAGAGAGTACTAGATGATGAAAATCTATTTAAAATCTAGTCAAAATAAAGTTCTTAGATTTAAATGTTTATTTCAATGTGCAGCTTATTAATATTTAATAAGGTAGTTGTTAAGTTTAGTTGTTGGGTAGGATTAGGGATGTAGAATAACCCGTATGTAGAATATTTCAACATATCTTGTAATTGACTTGTAAATTAATTAACTAAACATAATAATCATTTGTGAATGTTTTGTAGATTAACATTTCATTGTTAACTAATCACTTATAAACTTACAACGGAACGTTATTCTAAAGTGTTACCGAAAAGGCTATATCAGTCCCAAATTGTCTCATTCAGAATATTTTAATGTAAAAAAATATGTCCTCACGTTATGTCATTCATGTCCGTTATTAAAAGAAAAAACTGATTGGGTTATGTTTTGCATGTAGCAAGCATTTTCAGAGTTGGTTGTATGTAATGATCATTTAGTATGACGATTACAGAAAACTCATACTCAGTGCACAAGGACTTGTCTTTATTATTATTTGTGAAATTTGCTAGCAATTTCTGAGTGAAAATTGTTTCTAACCATTTATTTTTTCCCCTCAGACAAATCAATCAATCTTGCTGCAAGATCTTAGATTTAAATGTTTATGTTGAAGCTATGTGTGTGTGTGTTAGTGTCACATTTTATATAAGGCTGTACTTTTTGGGACAGAAAATGCATATTTAAAGGAAAACTCGATGCTTAGATATTGTTTCATGCTGTCAATCCATCATTACAGTCAATCAGTCAAATTCCTCCGCTTCCACCACTTCATCAAACTCACATGCAAGCACCACCAGCAAAGGTAAAACTCACATCAGACTGCATTATTATACTCCCACACACTATCTCTCACACTCTGACCTCCACCTTCCCATCATGCCATGCAAGAGCGCATGTCACTGATCAAGTGGTTAGATATTTCTTTATTCATTTCTTTATTTTGTTTGTTTTGTTTAGTATTTATTTTTATTTTTATAGTAACTATTTTTGAAAATAGGCTAATTTTCTTACTCTCCTAGAGTTAAACAGTTGAGTTTTAACGTTTTTGAATCCATTCAGCGTTCTGGCGGTATCACTTTTAGCTGCAGCTTAGCATAGATCATTGAATCTGATTAGACCATTAGTATCACGCTCAAAAATGACTAAAGAGTCTCCTCTATAATAATAAAGGAATATTATTGCGCCTGCTGCAGCCAAGTTCCTTAAACATTGTTACATCAGAATGAGAGTACAGTTCCTACACAAATCGGCCTAGAAAATGTTCATTTCATATCGGTCTTAGTACATGATGTAACTACAGAAGAGTCAAGTTTTAAATAGGTAAGATATGAAAAGTCTTTGGTCATTTTTGGAGCGTGATGATAATGGTCTAGTCAGATTCAATAATCTATGCTAAGCTACAGCTAAAAGTGCTTTTCCATATTTGAAAAAATTGAATGTTTTTAATACATGCAATTTCAACTATTTAACGGCTCATATATTTTATTGTTGACATAAAAGTCATTGATTATCTTTTTATTGTTGGCAGTAAATTTCAAAGTGCACAGCTTGATAGGAGAAGCTTATTTGACCTTTTGTAAAAGTGTGTAGTTTGTAGCAATTCATATACTAGACAGCCTAAAATTAATCTACCTTTCCCTTCAGCATCAGAGCCCTCACCCGCACTCACTTCTCAACACGACACAAAAACAAATAAAACAGGTAACAGTCTTAATTTTTGGACATAATCTCTAGCAGCAGGCAGTGACAAGTAATGATGTATGGAATCTTTAAATCTAGGGTAAAATATGTGCTTCTTAGATAGTTAACACAGTTAAAAATATATAATTTTCTATCAATTTGATAGAAGTATATATAATGTATATAAATAATTACGTAATTATGAAACATAGTTCACAGATTCAGTTTTGAGTTCAATTTTTCTAATTCTCATGTCTTTTATTGTTGACTTTGAAGGTTGTTCACCCAATGAAACTTTATATTATTTTGGTTCTATTTTAAAATGATGTCCCATTAGTTAATGTTAGTTAATTCATTAACTAGTAGTTACAGTTTTTGAAGTATTTCAACAATACAACATTTGGAGCTCTTCTATTTTTTACTGCTAGTTCATGTTAGGAAATGTTGTTAATTAATATGAATAAAGGGTAAGTATTAAATAAAATGTGATATTATTATTTTTATACTGTATAATTTTTTGTGGTTAGTTCTGTATTTAGTTTGTTAATTCTATGGAAAATGTGTCAGCTTTATTTATACAGACTGTTTTCGGATCCAGTTTAAACTATATGATTATGTCTATTAGATGTCAGTGCTGACGAGCCCCCCATCCCCTCACAAACCACTGCTTCCACCTCTGCCTTACCTACCAATAAAGGTAAACAACATGCATCACCACAACAGACACACACTCCAGCATTCCACAGTATCTCTCTCAATCAATCTGTTCCACTCATGACCTCTGACCTCCATCCTCCCATCATGCTGCACTGTGAGCTCTCCTTCAAAATCTCATCATCAGTGCTGCGCTCATGAGCACATAACTTTTTCAGTTTCTTCAACTTTTGGCTTTTTTTTTCTGCTGAGGTATTTACGTGATAAATAGGTATGTGTCACATATACGGGAAGCAAAATAATATTAACTAACAGCCAAGGCATTATATTAGATGGCCTTTGCAAATACTAGCCATTGCATTTTATGTTGACTTTGAAGTCAGTAAAGGTAAGTCCTGTCAAGTGAAAAATGTGACCCCTATCCTAGGAACAGATGCTAACACACAGTATTTCCAAACGCATCCCACAAACACACAATCTGTCATGAAGCACTTGGTACTTGTAGCTGGTCTTCCAATTATTAGTCATCATTTTCTAAAAACAGTTGCATTAAAATGTTTATTTATTTATATAAATAGTACATAT
>JAUMHI010000068.1:7829322-7911500 GCA_032359435.1 Enteromius unitaeniatus | reverse complement strand
CTATTCGTCGGTCTCGACGTGACGTCTCCGTTCCCTTCTTCAGGGAACGAGGGTTACAATACGTAACCAAGACGTTTCAACCAGCTCCAACTCACATGTATGGAAGTTTCTAATAATCCTTGATTAGCTGGATCAGGTGTGTTTAATTAGGGTTGGGACTAAACTGTGCAGATCTGTGGCCCGCCAAGAACTGAGTTTGAGATAGTTTACACTCAACAGTGGTTATTGTTACTTTAGATAGTACCATTAAAAAGAAAATTACCCATGATTTACTCACCCTCAAGCCATCCATCCTTGTAATCAGAGTTATTTTACAAAATGTTTATAATGGCAATGAATGCTCCACGTGGCTCCAGAAGGTTAATAAAGGCCTTCTGAATCGAATCTATGTGTTTGTTTTAAAATATTTTCAAATTTCAAACTTTATAAACCGTAATCTTCAGCTTCCGCTAACTGTCGTTACGCTCGTTCATGAGAGAATAGCATTCTGGCAAATGACAAAGTGTAAGGTTCGGTGAGAAATGACGAACATGGAAATGCAAAGGAGAAAGCAAAAAATTTGTTCAGTTTTTTATCTATTTAATGGTGACACTTTACTATAAGGTTATTAGTTAACATTAGTTTACTAGAGTAGTTAACATGAACTAAGAATGAACAATACTTCTACAGCATTTATTGATCTATTTCATCAATGAAAATATAATACATTTTAATTTAATTGTATTGTTTTTATTGTAGTCATTTTATTTTTTATTACATTTAATAATTTTTATATAGTGTATTTTTACATAATACAAATTTTATAACTTTAAAATTAAATTAAAAATTAAAAAACGTTTAAATCTATAATTAGATAAAACTTTTTCTTTTGCCAAAACGTATTTAAAATTTTCCTGAGAACTGTAGTTACCAATTGATGTTAGGCTCCAAAAGCCTATGTATAGGGTATACAGCATATTCTGCATAATTTACTATGACTAAAGCAAGAGTGTGCGTAATTTATAAATACCTAACTTAGGAAACACTACTATAATACTTCAAAAAATTCAGCAAAAACTGCTCAGACTCTGCTGCATTACAAAAGGCAAGAAATCCGTAGGTTGTGCACAAAGCAAGCGAAATACATATACAAGAGGACAGTTGCAGAGAGGCAAGGTTGGAGCCACACTGCAGTGTGCTTGAGTGAGCATGTAGGCCATGCACAGCCGCTGATGCATCGCTCACCCCCAGGACCGAGAGGGGGGAGTTTGTACACACAAGTCAAACAAGCCTCCCTGCATTCATGTGACATCCTCTGCCCCAGAGAAAGATAATGCTGGTTCCACAGTAAATAAAGTCATATTCAAGAAGACAGGTTCGGTTTTGTAGGATTAATGGTTCATTATTTCTGAAATAATTCCAGTCTGGGTAATTTTGTCATGCATGAAATGTAACAAGTTATATAAGGCGCTGGTTTGCATCCAACGGCGGACGAACCTTAAGGTAACCTGGTAAAAAAAAAGCATTCATTATTACAGAAATTTCACATTTGACCTTTAAAATCGGCTGCAATGGAAGGTCAGAGAACTGTGGATGCCAAAACGATACACGTGAAAGAAAACATTGCGGAGGCGAATTCTTATCCGTCAATCAGACGTCGCAATGTTAAGGACTGTGTTTCTGGATTAACATACATCAGAAAGGCCAATTATCCTCAATATCTTAAGCTTAAGATGAGAGGCCTGAGGTGGTTTTGAATACGGAGGGACGTGGGTCTAATTATACAGTATGATCCCTCTCACTTGAATGGCTTCCCGCAAAATCGAAACCTGTGAGGGAGTCGTGGATCAATCCGAGCTTTGGATTAAGAGTTCTCTGATAGCCCCCTGTCGAGATCAGGTTTAGGGAAGTATCTTACGGTTCTCGTTTTAATCGTCTCCTTTCTGCAGTCATCCTACTTTTATTCGTGAGCCTGTGATGGTCTTCAAATGAGCTTATCCAACGCCTCAGACAAGCTAGCACCTTCACTTCCTTGATATGACTCACCCAGAGGCAACCAGGAAGGTGGAGGTGTGAAATTATCTTTAAATAAAAGTGCAAGAGCTTGCGCCTACTGTACTTTATGCTTTATGGTAATCTTTGGTGTAATTTATGAATCAATTTATTGTCGGGGCACTTCCTTCTTTTTGGTACTTTCCACAAAAAAAGTAAGCTTGGGTGTATTTTACTTTACTGATTACTTTTTTTAAAGGATTAGAGACACAATTCTCATTGTGCCATAAAACTAATAGATATTAGACTGTTAACTAATAAAAAATCAGCTTATCTTAAAAAGTAGCAAGTTTTAAACACATCAGATGCTTGTATCCCCTTCTTAAGGTGATGATATTGGTCTGACCCTCCTCAGAGGTCTATTTCACTAACATAATTTAATCATTTTCATCACTGTTACAAATTATTGTAACAAATAAATTTATTTAGAGTTGTATTTATATTTGTATCTGTTTCTATATCCTGAACTTGAATCCTAAATATGCTTTTTAGATATCCCTTAAAGAGGCGCAGTGCACGTACTGGACACAGCAACACAGTAGTAGACACAGTAGGGTTCTGTAGCGAGGCAGAATCGAGACGTGAAATTACGCGTCCTTCAGGTCGATGCTGCGAACCAATCCTGGTGCTGAATGCATGTTAGTATGCACTTCGCCGTGAAAGTCTTGAACGGCAGCCTGAGAAGGGAGAAGGCAGCCTCAGAGCTCCAAGGTCCAGGATGGGTCTCAGCCCACCGCTCTTCTTGGCCACGATGAAGTAGGGACTGTAAAACCCTGACCTCATCTCAGTTGGAGGGACAGGCTCAATTGCGTCCTTCACCAATGGGACTGCAACCTCCACACAGAGGACAGCGGCATCCATGTCCAAACGGACAGTGGTGTAAAGAATGCCTCTGTACCTGGGCGGTCGCCTGGCGAACTGAATCGCATAGCCGAGGCGTACCGTCCATATCAACCACCGCGAGGGATTGGGAAGCTGTAACTAAGCCTCCAATCAGGTCGCCAGGGGTATCAAGGGAATGATAACTGCCGTGCCCACGGTGGGGCAGCCTGATGGGGAACCAGGCAGGGGACTGGCCCCAGAAAGATGAACATCCTGGGGGTGAGTCCGGCTGCTCTGGGCATCCCCTACCTGCTCCACTGGTTCCCGCGCTGGCGATCCAGGGCTCCGGGTCCGCATTTGAGGAAAGAAAAGACATTTGGTTAGATGGGAACCACAGGGCACTGGAGCCAGAGGTGTGGAAAATTGCTCCTTTTGTAGAAGATACCGCTCCCGGCCCTCCACCGGGGGTGGGGGCACAGATGTTACCATCCCCCAAAGAGCAATCACCATCACCAACAGGCTGCCCGTCTCAGGGGCGCTTCTTGGAGCTAAGGGTATTCCTGGCCGGGCCCTGGGATGCGGGTGGTGTCCCTCATCTGTGGCCAGCTCGACATCGGGCCACTGATGTGGCATGGAGTGCCTAAGTGGGGGACGGAGCAGGAAGTCTGGGTTCTGCGGTGCAGGATGTGACTGATCGCCTCAGTCTGCTGCTGGACTGCCAAGAACTTCTGGGCAAAGTCCTCGACAATGTCGCAGAAGAGGCCAGCCTGGGAGATGGGAGCGTCAAGAAAGGGTCGCCAACAGCTGCCCAGTCACTTCTTGCTGCGGCGAAGAGAGAGCGTGAACTCCACAGGAACTCTTTTTTCTGTTTTTTTCCTCCAGACTCGATCAGCATAAACAGCTTTCAGACGAGGTTCCGAAGAGAAAAGCTGCGAGTGCATTACATCCATGCCCTCTTATACTCACGCTGTTATAAGGTGCACCTGGCTGTAATTAAACGCACGCCAATATTCATTGGCCTTTTCTCATTACTCGAAGGCGATTAGTCTCTCATGCGAGTTCCCATATTTAACGTCGGAGTGACTAGACTGAAGGGGAACAACGCATACAGTATAATATTTAGTTAGGTTTAAAAACACCTGTTAAAACATATTAAATGCATCCCCCTGGCCTGAGGCCTTGACCTTCCTGACCTTATTCAGCAAATTAAAATCATGTATCATAATAAATTATACTAATGAATGTATTTATTTTTTACTTTGTTAGTAGAAAGGGTCAGTTTAATTTGTTAAAACATCAATCCTGTCTTGTGAGTGTCATGTGTTATTCCAGGCAACCATTTGTAAAGCAAGACACATGCTTCAACTTTTCATACCCAACGTCCTGTGTTTCTCACAAGCGGCCAGCTATAAGAATGGTGTATACCTCTCTGTTTCATTTCTGTTTTGTTATGAACGAAATAGTGACTTCTACACCCAGTTAACGACTGTTTCCCAGCAGTAGCCGCATGACACTACCTTCTCAACCACGGCCTCAACGGTTTTAACCACTTCCACATCCTCTCTGCGTGCTCTACCTCCCCCCAGCCTTCGTGTTTTGGATGGCGCTTGCTAGCACAATACAGCTGTCAAGACTGATAGCATCGCACTGGGTAAAAATCGCTGCCAGCGTTTATGCTAGGTAGGCTTGCGATTCACGTGCTAGAATGCGTTTAGGGGATGCGTTGTTGGGTTTCAATAATAGCAGACATGCGACAAACCATGTGATAAGGACTTAAAAATCATCTGGTTGTCTTGTTAAACATCTAACGCTATAGTGTGGGCTAACATTAAGGAGAAGCGGGTTTATGTTTTTTTAGGGAAAGAAGCCTAGAAGCCCTCCCAGAAACAGCTTAACCACCTAAACAGGCATTTTCAAGAAACATAGACGTGAAAGGAGCTAGCAAATCAACACCAACGTTTACCCATGAACACCCTGCAGTTATCTCAGTGATTTACAGCTACGAGCCTATACTTTTATTGTCATGCAAAGCGTGCATTTGTTCATCATGCATTTCTGAGTAAGCATGTTTGGAAAGATGACTAAGATCCACTTTACTGTAATTAATGATTCACCATCTTAGTCTGAGAGTGTACACAAAGCGAGAATGAAACACTGATATTTTTGCAAGTTCTTTACTGGAGATGTTTGTATAAGCATTATGTGGATTATTTTAAATACGCACATGTTCCACGTTTAATGCAAGCTGAGCTCGATTGGCATCATTTACGGCATATTGTTGATTGCTATAAATTATTGCTTACTTTAGGAAAACAAACAAACAGTAGAAGACACTTACAACAGTCAATAGGGCCAAGGATTGAAATTGAAATGTGGAGCTTATAATTTTACAAAAGCAATTACCTTAATGTTTATGATTAAATGTGTATTATGAGCTTAAAAGACACTTTCACAGTCATTTTTTTTAGGTTTTAGATATTATGTTGTCATGGCAGCCAATTAAATAAATATATTTTTACACAGAAAGAAAAGTTAGCAAACACATATTGTTTATCTGTTGTATTAAAATATTTAAAGTATTTAAATATTTTAATGATTTTGCCCCATTTACTTCCATTGTATTTGCATTACTGTAACACAGATTGTCCCTTTGTTAATTTATTATCATTATTAATAAAAAAGGAAAGGCATGCATGCTGAGTGGCATTGTAGAAAGTTATCATCTGCCATATAATACAACTATTATGACATTATTATCACAACTTTATCAGACACATTTATTAAATACAATATTTTTGGCTGGAAGGTATAGTGTATGACACTTAAATATATATATATATATATATATATATATATATATATATCGCTCCACAATGAAACTCAATGGCGCTCCACCTGTGTTGATCCGCTACAGGTTATTTTATATGCTATTTGTGCAGCAGCAGTATAAATTGCGATATTCATTGGCAAGAGCAAGTTCCTGTACTTGCTTGCAGAAGCAGCAATAACATTTTCATATTCATAGTAAAATCGTTGTAAAAACTTCTATTAATGTCACTAGAATAATATTGTTTTTAAATGTGAGAAAACCTTACAAGAATGTTCTGACAGTAGTCATGGTGTATGTCTTGCTCTATTACCCGAAATGGCTTACTTCCGTGTTTAATAAATAAATAAATTACACTGGAATGCTGAATTTGCCAAAAAGCATTTAGGAAGTGAATTACGTATTTTATACTTACATACATTTTCAGATTCTCTTGAATTTCTCTCCAAATGTGCAAATAAATGTTATGCGTCATACTTGACATTGAATATACAATTTTCTGCAGCACATGTGATTTCAATTTCTTCAGTGCGCATGAGACCAAAATACGACATTACTGTGAATTTCTCAACTTCCCTTTATTGCCTTCTTTCTTTCTCTACTTTCTTTCTGTGGTGTTTCCTAAAGACCACAGAATCTATTTTTGCCCTCCTGTTTACTTTCATATATTTTAAACGTAGTCCTCCAGAACCCCTCCCTGTCAAAGACCCAGCCCTGGTTAGCAAACCGGAGGCTGTGACACAGTGCTTCCATTCTTCAGGGGAACTGTGTGTGTGTGTGTGTGTGTGTGTGTGTGTGCGCCACGACCCCTCCCTAACCCAAACCCCAAAACCAGCACCGACTGTATCCAGGGTACGCTGTCATTTCCTGCCATAGGAGCCTGTCGTTCAGTTGGTTATATAGGGTTGGGATCTTTCTTCAATATTGATGTGGATCTGAAGCAAATGAGATCCATCATTAAATGACTTGTAATGTGTGATTAATTATACGGTTTGAGGGAAGCTGGGCTCTTTTTGTTTTTATTTTTGATCAGCCACTTAATTTATTCACCTAATGGTGGAAATGCGATGAAAATTCATGAAAGGGAGTCTTTGATGGTCAGGTCATTAAAAGTGCATTGACTTGTATTCTGTCCAATTCTACATCTTTATTCATTTTTTATGAATACGTTAAACACCATCGAATAATCGAATAATGTTTCACCAAACTGCTTCATGTGTGGGTGTTATTTGCTAAATACTGCATTTATTCCATTGATCGGCAACCATTGATCCCTGATTAACAAGTTGAAAAAAATATTTACTCTTGAATGTTTGTAAGTTCACACATTTGTAAGTGCTGGCATTAAATGTGGTCCATATTGTAGCTTAATATAAAAAAAATAATAAAAATTGTAAGGAATTTTCAGGAAAGAGTTTCAGATATGAAACGATCAGATATCTGATGTATCAGATACAATTAAATTATATTTAGGAATATATAATAATACATATTTTTAATAATTGGTTTAATATAATAAATAATTATAATTATATATTTTTTTTACTATTATTATATATATATTTTTTATATTTTATATTTTCCTTTTCAGGTAAGAAAGGGTTATCTGACAATTAAACTTTCTATTTAATAATTGTAATATTTTAATATATATTGTAATATTTATGTTTTTGTTGTGCTTTATTGTGTTAGTTAGCTGTATTTCTAATCAAATTTTATATGTGTGTGTATAAGTTTGTGTCTGTGTCTGACTAAAGGTACAGTGTTCATAGATATGATGACATCATGACAGGAAGTCACGATTCATATTTCCTCATATTTCTTAGATTGTCATCATTTCACACCAGAACTTTTTGTTTGCACAGAGGGGGGCATGAGATGCAAAATGACACAAGAAAATGACAACATGGACTTGAGTCACATAGGGCTCCATACATGGGAAGTAATTGCAAAACAATTGTTGCGACGAACGCTATCTGTATGAGCACTATTTTGAACGGCTCTCAGCTTGTGGTGAAATCAATTAAAACTCATGCTGTTTATTACCAATTGACTGAAATTAAGTGTTTTTGCAGTCGGAATGCAAGTCGATTCAATTTTTGGGGAATGAATATGTGAAATGAGGCATTACTTTTACAGCCATCTGATGCGAAAGAGGCATCTGGCTCCTTCAGAAAAGAGATTTAACCAGAGTAATGCTCTGCTATTTATCTACTCCTCCACTTTCACCATTAACATTATGCTAATAGGAAGACTCAGTAGCTTGTTACACACTCCTCGTGAAAATCCGTGCTGCGAAATCCATAGGATTCGTCAAGTTCCTATTCTCCGGATTGCCTGCTCACTCTCGGACATATAGATCTGCTTTGAGGTTCTTATCTGGCTCTTCCAGCTCCCGGCGTAATGCGTTCACTTACCAACTCCACACACTCGTTCTTAGGGTAGGAAAAAGACAGAAAAGAAGGACTGACACTACAGTCTTAACTTCACAGTCAGCTCAGAGAAGAGCACACAGCTCTAAGCCGCCAATGTTGCTGCCTGCGAGGTGGAGATATTAGAACTCGGTGTAGGACAGATGCAAAGATCTGAGCAGCGCTAGCTAACCTGCATCTGTCATGCTTTTTTTCCCCGTACATCTAAAACAGAGGGAACATGCTGGGCTTTATTTGAAAATAGAGAGAGATGTATTTTGCAAATGTTGGTTATTGTGATTTAAGGATTTTGTTTCATTCATTGCCTTGACAAAAGATGAATAACGTTCTGAATGCCTAGAGTCTAAATCTAAATGAGACGTTTGTGGCTGTTAGTGCGCTTCTGTTAGCTCAGGGTTGTTAAAGGAAACCCAGCAGGCACACAACGTCATAAGACGTTGATATTTGGTTAAATTTTGGTTGCGACGTCAGGTGACCAAAATTCAACACAAATTCAACGTCTAATGTCAGTGTTAAATTAACGTCCAATACCAACGTCACCTGTTTTTAGGTTATGTAACCAAAATCCAATGTTAAGTCAACATCAATTTGACGTCAAATACTGACTTCAACTCGATTTTCATTTTCAACCAAAATGCAACGTCTGTATGACGTCAATCTGACGTCATATGGACGTCCAGTGCCTGGTGGGATAGTTCACCCAAAAATGAAGATTCTGTCATTGTTTGCTCCTCCTCAAGTAATTCCAAATCTGTATGAATTTCTTTGTTCTGGTGAACACAAAGGAAGATATTTTGAAGAAAGTTTGTACTCAGGCTGTTTTGGACACCATTGACTTCCACTGTATTTCTTTTTTTTTTTTTCCTACTATGGTCCAAAACACAAATGGTTCCTTTGTGTAATCTTTGTTAAGCATCAAATTGTATTTTTGGTGACAGAATTCAATAAAAAATTATTAGCATTCCGATTCTGAAATCCAAAAGAACAACAATAAATTTGATCTCTTATTCAGTGCACTTTTTCCGTTTCACTGCACTTGTTGCAAGTGTTACGCAGTTACGAGTGACATAACTGGGACGTCCTCACAAAATTGGTATATAGTTTTTACATTTCAAAGGCTGCGCCCTCTAGTGGTTGTATTTTTTGGTCATATCCATCATTGAGGATGTCTTGTTTAAAAAAAAATCTAACAGTTATAACATTTCTAGAAGTATATTATTCTTCCTTATGTGTAAATTACAGCTATTTCTTTACTTAGTATGGCATGTGATATTACGTTTCTGAATTAATAGTGCATGCGGCTGACAAATGAGACACAGCCTATTTGCTACTTGCTAATGCTAGCGAAAAAAGGACAGCCTCTTTGATTTCTCTCGCCAATTTAAATAGGAAATACATCAACGTGGTAAACAAATGTCTCGAGTTTAAGAGTCTAGGTAAAATAAATCAAGCACTCTAAACACTATAAACATTCCAGGTGGTGCCATTATGGCTCTGGCAGGCTGAATCTATAAGAAGATCCTTACTTGATTTCATATGCACTTTCATGTGGCTTGCCATTTAATTATACATCAGTTTAGGGCCTCAGAATGAGACCCCGTCACTTCACAGGTACAAACAGTTGAATTATTGAGCAGCGTACAGGCTGGAAATGCAGCAGTGTAGCTGTTTTGGTTCAAAAATGGGAAAGACTGCAGGGTGATGTATCCCTTTATCCTTAAACTCCCAGAGTTTCTCTCAGCTCTTTGAGTTAACTGAGCTGCTTTTCTATCACATTCAGCTCTGGAGGGGTACGATTAAACTTGGTCAGACAGCCTCGCGTGGATTTTTGTCGTTAGCATTTTGGTCTTATTCTGTGGTGCCTAAATATCCACAAATGTTCAAAGCACTGAAGCAGGGACTTCGAAAATGTAAGACAAAGCATTTTGACAGATCAATTATAAGAGTGGAGCTTGAAGTGGCTAAATGTACATACTGACACTAGCAGAATAAAGTTTAATTCAGCTGCTCAGGACTGTGTGAGTGCATAGCTAAACTTAAACACTCTGTGTATATATCCTATTAGATACAAACATGTATGCAAAAAGCACTGACATGGAATTAAAGGAACTGAAATGTGGAATGTTAATGTAAAATTTAAAGCTGAAGTGTGTAATTTTTCTTGATGCGTAATACTCTATCCGAGCTTAATATGTAGGGACAACTACACTTGTAGGTCATTTGTAGGTGGATTCTCCTGAAAAATGTAAACACGCACTAAAGTGTGTTTAATGTGTTTAATGTTTTTAAAACATTGCTTTGTTTGTTTCAGAATCCTGACCAGCCCAGCGTAGCAACAGTGGCTCAGCCAATGGCATGAGTTGGGGGGCGTGGCTTTTTGTTTGAAGACCAATGATAAAATGTTTAAAACCGTTACTTCTTTAGTCATTACTTTTACAAAATTCTGTAATAGTAGAGCATAAATTATGTACAAAAAAAACATCATTTACTCAATAATTTTTCTCCCCTGAGTTACGTCTTTAACCATTTTAGAGAGTATCACAATGCATGCATACCTGTATGCTTTCCTCTAGACATAAACAACGCCTATTACATTCATGCTCGTGCTTTGAAATTTTGATGTCTTAAAATGGAATTGTATCAAATTTACACGTAAAATGTAGAAGGTTGGCATGCATTATATCCATCAGAGACTTTCATGGGAGAATACACTCTTAAAACATTCGCTCAGTTCACTGAAGACATTTTTGAATGCAGCCACCCAGAATGCATCACTCTCTTTAATTTACACCTCCGGGGCTTCAGATCTGTGATACACAGCTGATTGGGTGATGCGATTCAAACGATAGCAGTAAGGGGGGGTGTGAGAGAGAAAGAGAAATAGAGGGGTGTAACAGAAGCTGACAGACTGAGTGTTTTTCGAAGCAGGATACGCATGAGTGGGCTGGTTAAGTTGATATCTACTGGGGTTGATGGGTGAGGGGCGTGCGTGTGCCAGGCGGGAGGGCCTCAATGCCAATGACAGGTAAAGCCTATTACTACAGCTGAGACCTCGCTGCTGACCTGGATCTACTCAGGATCCTCTCTGCAGAGCACATGCAATGTTTCCAGGATTACTACGGCCCCTTTGAGACAGCGGTACGCGGCTCATTCTTAAAGCGGAATAGCAAATTGAAGCGTGCACGATCAACCCAAAGCTTAGTTTCAAGATGATGCAATTGTTAATAAAACTATAACTTATTTTAAAGTCAAAAAGTCAGCCTGGAGCTTTGCATCAAGTAGGTCATCTTTGAGGTGCTTAAAGACTGAGAACTGGAACATGACACCTTCTTGCACTCATTTCTCTCAAGCACAACTCAGTATGCCATAAATGAGCCCGTGAACACCTTTTTATCATTGATGTAAGTGCTTTTGAGGGTTTATTCCATTCAACCGTACCTGTCCTCTGACTATGACTATTACAGATTTAACTTACTTGGAAATCTTCAAGACTTCGCTGGAAGGCAGAGTAAGAAAGTCACCACCAAGAACTTCTGCAAAGCAACCCAACATTCTCTTGAATAACCTTTGAAATCCATCGCCATCTTATTCAGACCAGTAACCACACATCAGTTTTTAGTAACGTGGCAAGTTGCAACATCAGTTTGTATTGCACCTGAAATTCTTGGAAATCTTCAGGGCTTCTCTGTGCAGCATAAAGAGATTAAATGTGGCAACTAAAAGTTCAGCAAGAGGTTTTAAGTTTTCAAATATTTTCTTATATGTTCAATGCCATTTTAAACAGGGTACCACCAAACATTCAGCAAAACAACCCAAACTTGCATCTGGTTTTGCATGGTTTTAAAGGGTCACGTGAATACATTCTCAAAAACAGGATTGTATGCTCAAAAAGTCATTGATGCTACATCAACTGATCAAAGAAGACCCGCAAAAAGTTCTGTAAAGCAAACCAAACTTACAACAGATTTTAAGTCTCTAGAATCATTACTTTGCCCTGCGCTGTTCGAAAGCCAGTATATGCTAGTTAGTTATATTTTGAAGCATGGCTGCTCATTTCATCTGGTTTAAGCTTGTCCTTAGTTGGTCATGAGTTGATTTAAGCTGGTCCTGAACTGGTTATAAGTTGGTTAAGAGCTGATTTAAAGGGTTAGTTCACCCAAAAATGTCAAAAATTCTGTCATTAATTACTCACCGTCATGTTGTTTCAAACCCATAAGGTCTTCATTCATCTTTAGAACACTATATTAAAAAATATATTTATGATATCATTTAACCATGTGTCCCTCCATAGACGGCAACACAACTGAAATGATCCCAGGTCCAAAAATGTATTAAAAACATCGGTAAAACAGTCCATGTGACAACAGTGGATCAACTTCAGTTTTGCGACGCTAAGAGAATACTTGTTTGTGCAATAAAGACAAAAATAACATAATTTAACCATTCTTCTATCGTGACTTTCTCCGTACAGTAAAATGGCGGAAGACATATCACAGTGTAAAGGTACGCTTTCCTCTATTCATAAACAGCCGCAGTGGTCTATGGAGGCTCTGATGGCTCTCTGATATCATCAAACATATTTAATTTGTGTTCTGAAGATGAAAAAAGGTCTTATGGGTTTGGAACAAAACGGGTGAACTAACCCTTTAAGCTGGTCGGGTGATGGTCTAAAGCAACTAGCTCCAGCTCATGACCTTTTTAGAGATCTTCAGAAATTCTTCACAATACAGAGTAGAATGGCAATTCAAGTCTGTACTACGAAGGTGGGAATAAAATCGCTAGATCTACCACTCAGTCCTACTTTCCTGTCCACATCCCCACGTTTATTGCATTGTTGAATCAACGAAACTCCTGCAAAGCAAACCAAAACCTGTGCACACTTGCACTAAATGCTGATGTGATGACCCTGGTTGAAAGCTTCGGTTACAGTTTTTGCATGACTTGTTAGATGCTGGAGACACTGAGTGCTACATATGCTCTGTCTTGCATTTCTTTTTTTGTCGTTGGTTCTCGACGCTCTGCGAAACGCTGATTTTCAGTTCCCACGTGTGAATCATCATTTGCTGTCTTTATGAAACCCAACTGACCAAAATGACAAGCAAAACCTATATCTCCTCCCCGTCATCCATCAGTCCCAGCAAAATAATTACACTGGCTGCCTGAGACCCAAATCGAGGGGTCGAATCTAATAACCTCCATTAACTCCTTAGACATCTCATACGGCGAGTGCAGCGTAATGAGGTTAGGCCTCCTTCAGCAACAGATAATGCTCGGTCTCAAGGCATATTGCGCTCACACACCAGGCTGCTTTTTAGGGGCCCAGGCCGTTTTTCTGGAGAAATGGCATTCTTTGAAGGTGTCCACGGGCGAACCCGGGTGGATATTATCAGCATTTCTCAGCTGAACCGTGATGCCTGCCAGGGTCCTCAGCGCGCTCGACTGGCAGACTGTCGCTCAGAGCAGTAGGGTTTTTCTTTGCCCTTGTTTTGGCACTGAGGCCGGGGCAGATGCCACACTCTTCCCTCGGGGCTTGGTTTGCGTATGTGTGGATGTACGTTTGGGATGAAACCTGTGGCTGCAGTGTCACAAGGAAGAGGAGGCGAGCGTTAAATAGCCAATCTATGGCTTCATGGAGGCAATAGCGAGGTCTTCGCAACAGATGGATGGAAAAACTGACAGTGTAGCAAACCTCTGCGGAGTAGATGTAGGGAACATGATGCTTTCAGAACTGGATTAAAGCAGATAAGCATGCATGGAAACAGTCCCATGTTTCTCCGATTTCAAATGAAACTGCCAATGTAGCACAGTTTTGCAAGGTTTTTTTTGTGCACAACGTACTCGGATCTTGAGGTTTGCTAGGGATGTTCTGATTTTGACTCATAATTTTGACTTGTAAACGTGATCGCATCCTTATTCGTAGGTGTTTGAGCGGAAAGTGTGGTTCTACCACATATATTTTGCCGTTCGGATAGACTGATACATTCAATATTAACATGGAGAGACGGTTTCTAAAATGTCGCTATGTTTTATGTACAAACAACTCTATGTGCGGTTGACTTACATTTCAGTGCTATTAATTAAACTTAACCATATATACAGCGCAAATTAATTTACTTTGAATGACCACATCTGGATTTTAGGTTTAATAAATTTCCTTTAATAAATCATTTGGAGGATTTCCCAAATTTTTTTTTTTTTTAAGGCATACATACTCTATATACTCGTTTGTTATATATGTTGACAATTTATTAATGTGCATGAAATGCAAATAAGATTTTTATACTAAGATTATACTCAGATTTTTTACTATCACAGTTTCCATGGACAAAAATGAAAAAAAAATAAAAAATCACACACACGGCTATTTACAGTTATTACACTATGTTTTAGTGTATTTATAGGCTTCTAGATGCAAATGGCATGATGTCTATGCTGCAGCTCAATATAGTGCAATTTACACATGCATTGCCGCTGCAGATACTTTGCACATGCTCGCCTATGAACTGATTAAACATTAATATTCATAAATATGTGCATTTTTTAAAAGTGCTAATCACCCAATGCGGAAAGTAGGAAATTATTATTGTGCTTTCAAAAAAAAAGTCTAAAGATGAAGAAAGAAATATTTTTTTAAGCCTACGCGGGCAAGGCTGTTTTACGTCCTTGCATCAGAGCTAAGGCTAAAATTAGACCTAAATCATCATGCATTAACGGTTCTCTGAATCCTCTTTGCTCTCTACAATTTATGCTAAGCATTGCAAAATGTCAGTTTAAATTTAGGAGTGGAACAAAGATAAGATTTTGCTCATTTGCGATGAGCCGAACGCTTTGCTGTTGATCTTCTTTATTTAGAATTCTGATTGTTGATTTGTTGCCCCCTCCAAATGCACACACACACACATACACATACACACACATACATACACATACACACACACCTGCAGCAGGATATTGTGACACATAACTGCCAAGTCCTTATTGAGTGAATAAAAATGAAAGCAAGAAGGCCTTCTGAGTATGACTGTGCTTCTGACCAGAGATAAATGATGAAATATGTCCTTAATAAATTTGCACAAACCTGTGCTTTGACATGATCCATCACTATCAACTGGACATATTGCGAACTATCCTCAGTCGGCCATTTTAAATGTGGTGTTACTCCAGAAATGCCACAATCAACAGCTCTTGTCACATCTTATATAACTCAATAATATTTTTCACACTATTTTTTATTTTTTATTTACTCATTTAACAAACTAATCCTTTACAAAAAAATGCCTTTAGAGGGTTTCAAACTGACCTTTATTAATCGTTACAACAGAGGTCCAAAAACAAGTAGTTTAGATATTCAATTATACTCACAATTTTGTGACAGCTGCATATGATATATGACTCTCTAATATGCTAGAGAAAAAATAGCTTAATAATTTCATTATAGGCACATAAATACTTTTTTTTTTTTTTAAATGGATGTGTGTTAAATGTCTGATTTATTAATAGTATGTATTAGGGCTGTCAAACGATTAATCGCTAATAACGGCATCAAAACTAAAGTTTTTGTTTAAACAATTTATGTGTGTATTGTGTATATTATGTATAAATAAATACACACACATACAGCATATATTTTGAAAATATTTACATGTGTATGTTTATTTTTATATATATTATATACATGCATGTATGATATATATACACGTGTGTGTGTGTGGGTGTGTGTATATATATATATATATATATATATATAATTTTTATTTTTTTTATTAAAAAAGCAAATTCCATTTAAAAAATTGTCTAATCATTAGCAGCCTTAACAAAGAGTTAATTTTGGACTTTGCGTGCAACCTTTACAGTATGTGATGTGTTTTATTGTAAATACACTGTTGCAATGTTAAAGAGCCTTAAATTCTGAAAGGAAATGCAATGCAAAGCTTCAGTAAACATCTCCATAGCATGAATGCTTTTGACACCACATGCTACAACGGCATCCAAAACTACCAACCAACCAACATGAGAAACACGTAATTCTGAGAGTGAAAGACAAAAAAGATGCTGATAATCAGTCTGCCAGTAGCAGGTGCGGCTCGATTCAAATGCCTGTCAAAGCTAATGTACGCTAATCAGCTGTTGGATTTGCCTTTTTGGCTGTCACACGTAACGAAAGACGAGAATATGTCATCAGACACTCTTTTCTTTCCCTTCTTGCAGAATTCTCAAACCATGAAGGTGGTGGTGGGCCATTCAGATCAGGAAGAGAGAGAGAAGGGGCGTCACAAAAAATCAGAAAACAACTGCACAGCCCACGTGGTGGATCATGACAGCAGTCAAGTGAATAACTCAAGAAGAGGAAGCTTTGCAGAATATTGATTTAATGCTGCATTCATGCAGGGAGGATGTTCACCCACATTACGCACGCTCTAATATTCCCAAACACACCTTGGGCATTTGCTTTTCTGAGCCACTTGGAGAAAAGAAAAAAAAAAAAGAGGCCGGAATATTCCTCTCGCATGAGCATTTAAGCACAAGTCAGTGTCTCCGAATCGAAGCGTGAACGGAATCTATCAAAATCTAAAGAAAAGGGCCTCCTGTGATGGAACGCCAGTGATTAGTGCTCATTTTATGGTGTCACGGAGTAAAGAAGGTGGCTTTATGAAGCATCCTGATCGATTTTTAGTCAATACTGTGTTTTAATGGCGTGCTGGACATTTATTCAATTAAAATACCTCAGGATATGCGTGAATGGAAGTGGCTTACAGGGGCTGAAATGCACACATAAACCGGTATCTTGTGAAGAATGTGTCAGTCTTTAGAATAAAGGTACACTGAATAGGATTGAAATTGAATTTCAGGCAAGATATTATTGAAATTTGATGCATTTGTTTGACCCATAAATAAATAAATAATGAAATCAAATGAAAAATAACCATCCAGGATATGTTATCCATAAGGTGATGTACTTTTTTGCATTATGGTTTTTATTGCATTCATTTAAACATTTTCTAAAAGGTCAATTAAATTTCCTATAATACATATAAACAACAACCAGGTACATAAAAAAATTCTGTCCTTAACTGTCCTTCTTATATCATTTTGATTACATGGATTCATTTGTTTTGATAGAAGTGGCATCTTCTATTGCATATACATAATTTATTGTATATATTATATAAAAGTGCATAAAAGTACACACACACACACATATTAGAGAGAGTGTACTTTTATGTACTTTAAATAGCATTTAATTAAGCAATCTTGTCATGTCAAATAAAATAATATTTCTAAGACTATATATATATATAAAGAGCTGTTTTATTTGAACTCTTTAGCTTAGCAGTGCATCAACACCTTTCTTTGATGATATACATTAAAACAGTGTTGTTTTTATTAAAAGGAACATCATTAATTAGATGCTTTGCCAATAAAATGATGATTTACTATATACAATATTTCGTTTATGTGAGCAATTTTTATTTACTAAGTCCAAAATATATAATAATAGAAAAATATGACATTTAATGACTTCACATAGTTAAATACCAACGACTTTATCTGGAAATCAAGTCTGTGTGGTGTTATATTTCAAGTGCGTTAAGCTATCATTCATGCAAACGATTATCAATAAGCAATAAAAGCAACAACCTATGCTGATTCTTCCAATGTTGGTTCCGGCAGCTTTGAAGACGTTTTGACCTCAGACATCAGAAGACATTCCCCATTTTTCTTCTCACACATTCTTGCGCACCGAAATCATCCAGGAGGAGAGTCTGTCCCTCCGCTCGCGTCCAATGGAACAAAGAGCAGCGTTATCAATGTACCGGCGCCCAGCCAATAGAAGCGCTGCGCTCCTGCTGACGCGGCGGCTCTGGTCTCTTCCCACTGCGCAGGAAGCGAGACGCGCAAAAGCATCAGAAGTTAAACGCGAAGGTAACGCGGCGCACGCAAGAGCAAGCAGCAGTTTTTACCGTAAGCGCTCGGAGTTTCCCGCGGACCCAAGAGGAACCCGACGTCTCGAGCAGAATGAATGGTTGGTATCGATATTACTTCTTTTTATTATTCTACGAAAAACACTTCGCAAGACGCGTTCGATGTTTATCGTAGTTTTTTGGAGAACATATTAATCAGATGTTGTTTTGGTCTTTACAGAGGCGCTCTGCAATAATAAAACTCTTTTATATATTACTGTATATTTAATAATAGGCTGCTGTTGATTTTGTGTATACTTAGGTTATTTTTATATACTCATTTAACTGCTTGTCTTTTTGTGAAATACAGGCATTTATCTGTTAGAAAACCTTTTTCTGCTTGATCTAGTCCAGAAAACCAGAGAATGTTATATTTTCAAAATAGCCTAGATTTTATTTGTGATATTTTAAGATTTGTATCATCACCCCAGGTGAAAATCTGATGCAATTTGACTAATTTGTCTTGTGCTGTAAAGTTGTGACAGCCGGTGACCTGTGTCAAACAGTTGTGTTTGTTTTTCTTCATTAATCATATGCAGACTTCCATATGCATTTTAAAAAGCATCTCATAAATATAAATAATGCTTGTATAAATATTAATTTAACATCTTGGAAACCTGAGTTTAAAAAAAAAAAAAAAAAGGCTTATTTAGATCGCAATGCATTGCAATGAGACCTTGCAAGACTGTTTGATGTCTGAGGGTCTTCAGATGTTTTTAATTAGGACCTGTAAAAAAAATCTGTCTGTCCTGTTCTCTGGGGCGATGCTTTGAAAAAAAAAAAAAAAAAGGCAGGAGAACACAGAAAGTCACTTCAGTGGAGGATCGGCTAATCAAATTTTTATAGCATTTTCTCATTTTTTCCCTCTCTCTCTCTCTCTCTCTGTCTCTACCCTCCCTCCCTCCTTCGCTCCCTCGCTTTCTTGATCCCGGTGAACGAGTTTCTCTTTGTCTGCTTCTTTGGTAACCACACCTCCCCCCAAAACGCAGCCGGCTCAGACACCTGAAGGCTAGACATAATGATCAACGCAGTCCCCATGAGTCTGGATGCCTGCCAGTTGTTTTCGCTTTTTTTTTTTTTTTTCACTACTTTGTCTCTTCTTCCTTCCCCTCCCCTTGCATCTCTGGCCCTGCACAATCAAGGGGCCAGCACTTAATGTTGGGGGCCAGTATGCAGTATATGAGGGGCCAACTCTTCTGCAATGTATGGACCACGGAGAAAGAAGTCTGGCACACATGCAAGGAGAAGCATGAACAACAATGTCTCCTTGTGTGTGTGTGTGTATGTGAGCGGGAGTCTTTATTCAACCAATTGCATATCAAGTCTTTTTTTTGCCATACAAGACCTGTCAGTATACTTTGCATGTTTTGCGTTCGTAAAGAGCAAGGTTGGCTTATTAAGATCCAGAGACTGTTGGTTTTCTTTAATCTGTGGATTAGACAGAGCGTTGGATTCCCAGCTTGTTTAAGTGCTTTGTCTGTGTAAGATTATGTTTACCGCATGTGAAATTACATACAGTGAGGCGTAATAATGCAAGTAATAATGCAAGAATGAATGTGCGACGAGGAAAACTGAAAGCATGCAGTTGTGGGTTGATAAAACACCCTTTTTTGTAGAGTATCCGTAACAATGTATTAGAATTGTAGAGGAATTGTGTGATTAAGGATATTAAAGTTGACCAAACATAAAATAACAAGCTAACAATAAATAAAAAAAGGGATGAAAAGCACAATTAATATTAGTATATAGCATATAGTATAATATCAGTGTATAGCAATTGAAAAAATAAATAAATAAATATATCTTTGTTCATTTTAGTATATAAAAAAAAAAAAAATATATATATATATATATATATATATATATATAGTTATCCTTACCACACCCAAATCTCTCTCATACATTTGAATTACATTTCGGCAGAATAAGGTTCCCCCCCTAAAATCGCCATTTTGTCTGCTAGTGCACTTTGGTTTGCTCGACGTGCAATATTTTAGATGTAGCCCGCTTGTGTTTTCTCACACGGCTCAGAGCCGACATGTTGGGAGTACAATGGCCCTAAGTAGACGGCAGATCCTTTCTTTCTCGCTCTCCTCCTCTGCCATAAGCCTTTGAAGGGGCGTAATAAAAGGTTCAATAGAAGCAACAAGCTGTTTTTTTCTCTCCTCTCATGCATTCTTTAGGCATTCTACCTGCGCATGAATAGGAGGCCACTGAGACTCTCTGACAGAGGAAGAGTGTTTATTGAGGGCTAAAGGGCTCAATACAATCAGACAGCCTCACGTAGAGAACTACGTGGTTTGGGCGAGAGGCCATGGGCGTGTGTTCTCCCTAGTGTCACACCCATTGACTCCGTTTTGAGTGAACGTTTTTGGGCTGCCAAGAGGAAAACTGTATACCCACTCTGTCGATATAGGTATCAAGTATGTTTTTAATAGACATATTTTTGATCATTGCAAAGACGTGAAAATGAAAGGATCTTTATTGGCGTTTATGGTTCCATTAAGAATCTCTCTATTCCAAAAATAAAGGTTCTTATAGATAAATGTTCTTCATAGTATGAAAAAATGGAGCCCAAAATGGCATCTTTTTGGAAGCTTTATTTTCTTTTAGAGTATAAATGTGGTTAATTATTCCAGAAGAGATTTTTAAATGCTTTTGACTCCAACAACAGATGAATTCTGGAAGCGATTTCGCTATTTTAAAGAGCAGTTTTGATTTTCAGTTGCAGTTTTCGTTTGTAATCCTTTACGCAGTTGCTTTTTTATAAAAAAAGGAGAAAAGAAAGAGGAACTAATTGACTTTTAATGTGTTTTTTAGTTAGGAAGTTTAAGAAAAGAAACGATATAAAAGCATGTGTGGACATGTCCCTGTCAGGAGTATAAAGCAATAATTTGCTCCAAAATAATTTGAAATAGTTAAATTTGTGGGTGATCCATCTCATTGTTAAGATTGCACCTTCCTGACATGTCAAACAGCATCAATAAAATGGATTTATACAGAAATTTGAATTACACCTACACATATCCCTCCTAAAAATAGCCTATTTTTAATGAATATCATCTTATGTAGCAGTTTTCAATTCAGTACGTATAGAAATGCTATCCATTATATCAGCTAAGCTTAAACTACGCACCCCAGCATTAAAGGAAATATGTAATAATATTGATGCCTGCTGAATTATGGGGTGGAAATTGAATGGAGGGTTCTTGACTTATTCCTCTTGCGCTCAGTGTGAAAATGCGTCGCCGGGTAGAGGTTAATTGTTTTTAGATCTTTATGTGTCAAGAGAAAATGGAGAAACTGGTGCATAATTGAGCTCCTGGTCGTTTGAGTGATTATGGATTAACGCGCCTCTCCAAAGGAGAAAGACAGCGAGGGACGGAGGGAAAAGAAAGGGGCGAAAAGACCCATGTCGTGAGCTGCAACCACAGGGGTTGTCTGGTCTTTTCAGAGCGAGAGGGAGTGGAGGCTTGTTTAGTCAGTGGCCCTTGGGGGCTTGACCTTTGACCTGTGCCGTGCCCCTCTGTGCTCCAGGTGCAGGTCGGTTCTCCACGGTTTTCATCATACACACACACACTCCAGAGGGCCAGGGGTAATGTTGCGTGATGCCTTTTTATTTTTTGTTTGTACTAGGTGTGGCTGAGACCCAAAGGGTTGTGAGGGTGGGCGGACGAACCTACTTTCTTTGTAGTGTTTGTTAAAACAGCCTTGAAGTAAAGATAATGCAGTGTTGTAATATTCATGAATGCATTAATCAGGAGGTTGTCATGTATAATTATTACAGTGTTTGATAATGCCAGAGCAAATCACCTCAGGCAGTGGTGATTGCTGCCTGATGCTATTAATGTTCTTTAATAAAATGCCTGTGTGGGCCGAACCATCAGCGCAGCCCGGTAGTTAAGTGCTGTAAGGTTAATGAGGCAATTTACATACGTTCTGCTACCATCTGGACGCAGTAAGAGACAGCTGCTTGCTCTTATTTCATACTGTGTTTTGGGAGCTAACCCGCAGAAATGTCATTCCAGTACATGCAGAGAGCTTGTTGAACACTTTTGACTTTTGTCCCGTCAACACGGATGAATTCTGGGAGAGATTTGGTATGCTAATGAGCGGTTTTGCTTCTCAGTTGCAGTTGCAGTTTTGTAATCCCCCACACAGTAGCTGACATGAAAAAAAAAGAGGTACTGATTTGTTTTTAATTTGTTTTTGAGTAGTGTGCATGCAAATATTTCTTAATATTTTTTGCTCTAGCATGTGGTATCAGTTGTGCGCAAAGGTTGCTTAATATAATCAGGTGTGAGCAAAACATGCAAAATACAAGAGTTTTTTTATTCATTTTTTAAAGTCTTGAGCTCAGTGTGCATGGTGTGTATGTGTGCAGATAAGTCTTTAATGGTTTTATAAGTCATCAATTACTGGTTAAATGACTGAAATTGAAGCAAAAAAGTAGCATGACTACAACTGGAGATATGACTTACCATAAACTAGAGATCTAGGTCACCAGTTTTGAATTTCCCCTTTATTCCATGTTTTTCCTCAGAAGCTCTTTCACTTAGTGGTTCTTGTTTTTGTTTAGTTTAGTTAGTTTTATGAGTCTGGCTCATGAAATAAGAATTACACACCCCCTAACATGCTAGTTAGCTAGCTTAAAATAGTAATAATAAATAATAGCATAGACTCAAAGCTCAAATTATTCTTAATTAATACCTTTATTCTGACATTCTCTCATTTCAACTCCGTAATAATGTCACTAGATGGTCATTTCTTTAACTTTTAGCTAATGAACCAAAATGCTAAGCTTAAAAAGCTTGTTAGTTTAAGCTAATACGTACATATACATATAACTGTAAGTTTTATTTTACCACAAATGTTTTGTTAGCTCAAATCAGTCACTGATCATTTATTTAGCCATTATAATATCTTATTTAAGTCTATTTTTTAACAGTCCTTTGCCGATGTCACCATTTTGAGAACTAGACGTACAAAAACCATTGAAATATCTTGCTTTATCTTGTAAGCCAGTCAGCATTTTTAACAAACAGCTTTATACCAATTGCAGTCGCTATCTTTCTTTACAGCGACAACAAAAAAGCGTCTCTCGTTCCAAGGGCCTTCTCGTATACAGATAATTTCACACCACTTCCTCCGAGGACTGGACAAAGAACAGCCACTCTGCAATCGATAACCAAGCGAGAGATTGACCGAGGGCTGTTAAAGATTTGCAGTTTGGATCCGAAGTAGGTAGACACAACCAGGACCCCTCCGATGGCTGAAAGCAAATAACTGTTACTGGTCTATCCGTAAAATTGCAGCGATGGACCGTGAAAGGCAAAACTGTGGAGTTGGTGGATTCCTGCTGGCTTCGTTTCAGGCTAGGTAGACTTAAGCGACAAGCGTCAAGGGCTCGCCGGTGAAACCTGACAACATTTTCCGACAGACCCAAGAGGAAGGGTGGAATTAATTCGCTGTCGCCTCTGTGTGCCGCTTGATTCTTCAAGCCTGTCTCAATCCCAGCGATTAAAAAACGATCCAGCTCGAAAGCGACATTATGTTAGATTCAGCAGACGTGTTTGTTCCAGTAAGGAGATCGCGCGAAAAGGAAGATGGGAATTAACTCTCATTTTCAGAAGCTCAATTCAAGATGAAAGCCGTCGAATGCGCAGTTTTTACAAATTCAGCATTTGTCCGGTTTTGGGGCTCTATCAAATCAGAGCAGCACCAGGGAGCCTTTATTTGCCGTCAGTTGTGCTGCAATGCAAAATATATTGTATCTTTTTATTGTTCGGGTGTTCCTCATTCCAACTAGAGACTCTGTTGTGTGATCCATTCAGTCCAATTCTAGGGACCAGTCCAACTTTCAAGTCGCGGTTGATTCATTTAATGTCTTTGAACCCTATTCATGTGTTTGCAAAGTGAGCTCAAGACCTGCAAGCAGTAAACTTCAAAGCACTTACATATTGTACTTATTACAAGAAGTGCAACCAAGCATTAGTGGCTCTCATATCCAAAGCATTTATCCACAACTAGCAGAAAGGAAGCTTAAATTGGCAAGCCATTGGCGTCAACACTTTGTGCAGGCCTTCAACAATGAATAAACCATCAGAACGTTACTGTGTGTTATCTGTATGGTGGCGCAGCTAAATTGTTAGAGGATGTCTTGCTGAGATCCTTCACCCTCAGTTTGTGACTCTTACAATGGATAAATGGGGAAGTTTCATAGTGTGCAATTGGCCTTGCCAGTTTTATTATTGGACTTGGTGCTGATTGCTTTCTAGATGTGCCATTCACAAGAACATCGACTCAGTTTGTTGGTTGTTCCTTGGGTACTAGATGCCAGATTGATGGATGTTTAATTGAGACATGGTGGACAATGAACTTGAAGCCCTCAAGGGAGCACTCAATTAGTTTAGCACCACTGCCGAAGCCGCCCTGTTTTGTCAATGTGAGTACTGGGACTAGTAATCTCAAGAGGTTTTCATGGTCTGTTTACGAATGCATCCAAACTCCCTGTGGTCCTGCCCTGGTCACCTCCTAATTTGAGTTAAACAGTCCTTTTAAAAAACATTTGTGCTGGAGTAAATTTGACGTGTGACTATTGTCAAGCTATTGTCCCCTCCTCTATTGACTTGTGGCATTGCCCTTGTTAGTATTCCAAACTCACTAAGATTGCTAGTCATCAAAATTGACTTGAAAATTTCAACATTTTCAATGTATTTTAACATTTCTTCCTAGTAAAGAGCATTCACTTCTTTTATACTTCTTTTATTATAAAATAATTAAATATGCTTATACCGCATGTATTATTGTGATAAAGTGAATAGCGCAAAACAGAGATGTTCTTAGAAGCAGTATTATATGTCAGTGTTTTTAAAATCCTTCCTATGTCAAAGACTAAGAATGTTAAGTACAATCTTGAATTATTCCACTCAAGGTTTATCCAGGGATTGCCTGAGGATTCTGGAATCAGCACAACTGCTACAGGAGTGCTCATCTTCAGTCCAAACATTTCTCTCTCAGCTCTACTCATGGCTACAAGTGGATCTAAAACATTTCTTGGAGTTCTGGAACAGTGCTTGTGATTTAAAGACCTACATATACACCCGTTGCATGCTCAAAATAACATAAAAGCATACTGTGTGAACGCAAATGCTTCGAACTATGCAGACTTTGTACTCTTAGCATTGCCACAAGGGGGGCTGTAGAGAGCTTCATCATGAACGGTCTTCTTCTATAAGCTCCCAATGTTTATATCTAGCTACCTGGGAACTATCGTTTGCTTTGAGTATGTTTCTGTCCTACTCATGCTGCTGGTATTTTGCATAAAGGCACAATTCCAACATGGAGGAAGTAAACAAGATGTGTTTTAAGGTCTTTAAGGTGTTCAAAATCTGCCTGCTTCTTTTCCAAAGTAAATGGCTACCATAAACATTGGCATTAAAATGAAACAAACTATAAAAATAAAAATACATTCCCCCAGCACTGCAACAAGTAGTGGCATAATGAGCATTAGCATAACATAAAATTAGCAAGACACTCTTGAAATGTGAATTTGTCAACAGCTGGCTAGTTAGTACCTGAATAAAGTCATGGTTTAAAGTCATCACGACAAGGAAAATTACATTTTTGGAAGATGTCAGTGTTACATCATAAATGAGTTACCTATGTAAATCACAATTTCGTAATATGCCTTCGTAATATCTAACGAAAAACAATTTGCAAACAACAATCCAATCAATTCCCATTCCCAAATCAAGCTCTAGCCTACATTTTGTTTATGTTCAAGTAGCTGTTTAACTCAGACGTGACAATCGAAAATTACGTACATTTCGCTCTGTCATTAATGGAACTTACCCTAACAGTAGTACTGTTACCTCTGAAAGTAACACATGAACATACATGTTCAATTTGTATGCATATTTACATAGACTATGTTTCTGGCCCGTCGGTTTCCAAAAAAACAAAAAAAATGCTAATTAGAATTTTTGTTACGTAGAAACAGAATGCTCTGTGTTTATTTTTGATTGTTTAAATATGTTCTAAATCTGTTTGCATCTTTCCCAAGATATATGGCTACTATAAACATGGTCATTAAAATAAAGCAGACCACAAAACAATTATTTAAATTAAAACCAGGAAAATTACTGTTTCTTACGATCTTAACAGCGAAGGGAACTGCGCCACAGGGGAAATAAAGACACATCTATACAGACTACGCATCTTACTTGAACATCTACTTTGTAAATTGTATTATGCACATATAGAAATACATAGTTTTTGTATGTTTTTGCGAAGGTGGGTCCTAGAAAGTGATGCATAGCTGAATTCTTGATTCTTAGTGTCTATCCACAGAATCTTTTTTGGAGGGCTTGTACACTGACGGTCCCCTCATCTCCTACCCCCTTTTGAAGCCCCCTCTGGTATTGCTGAGTTGACAGAACTGCAGGAATGGTAGGAGCTTGAAAACGAGAGACCCTTCCCGCCGCTCTCTATCTCACTTTTCACGCTGTCTTTCCCTCTCTCGGTTTTTGTCGAGCTTGTACAGGCATGCCTGTCAACCCAATGGCGGGTGGATGGGGGGGCGCCGAGGGAGAGGAGTGGTCTGGGGTGAACAAAGGAGCACTGTCACTGCTTTTCAGGGGTTCTGGGCTGTGCGGGGCGAACGGAGAGCCGGGTAGGGGGTGGCGAGAATGGCAATTAAAAATGGACGGGCGAGCATTGAAACCGAATGTAGAGGAGGACAAGCATTGAGTGTTCAAACATATAGTCAGCCTCAAAAGAGCTGTGGAAGCTCTATGTTTGTCGTTCATTGTGCAATATTTGCCTAACCCTTTATCTGTGCAGCTGTGGCCTAAAAAAAGAGAAGGAGAGCGTGTTGAATAGCCGCACAGCTGCTGGCGATTTGATGAGCGTCTATTACCACTACAGAGTCATCCTCCTGTGCTGAAGTCACCTCTCCACACAGTGTAATATAGAGCAGGGCAGGGCCAGATCAGGGCAAATGTTTGATTTGTCAAGCCTTGCTCATTTTTTCAGGGCAAAAACACAGCTGGTAGTCGCACAGTCACGACCCCGTTGACTGGGAGGTGTTGTACTGTCGTGACTTTTCTCCGTAATACCCTTTGTACGTCTCACGGGTGCTGAGGGAAAGATAACGAAAAGTATTTTAATGTAATGATTGGAATCCGCGACCTCGTCTCATCTTGTCAAATTGAGTTTTTTAAATGAAACGCGCTGCCTTCTGCTTTCGCCTGACTTTAGACAGTTCCATCTGGTGAAACGATTTCCTTATCGTTCTTCCTTCCCCCCTCTGTATTTCATAGGTTATCAAGGCGCCAGAAACAGTGCTAGAGTGAAGGAAGCTGTAAAAAGATGCAGCGCCGGGAGTCTTTTAAAGCCTGGTTCTTCTGGCGACTTGGCAGAGCTCAACCACGGAAGTCAGAGCGCTACAGGCCGAAGAAGACTGATAAAGGTAACGAAATGCACATTCTGTGTCCTCAAATGGCTCCTTCGACAGAGTCTGCAAACGTGTGTGTGTGTGTATTGAGTGTTGGGCAATTTGCCATTTGATCCAGGTGCAGAACATGTCGTTTTGTCTCCGACTCATCCTGCACGCTCAGGCGTCAGTTCCTTGACTGATTATCTGTGCCTTCATCTAACCTCATCATGTTAAACCGACATCTGAGACTCCCTGTATTTTACTCACTGCAATTACCTCACCGCAAGTCACTATGACTGCTATTATGAGTGAGTCTGGAACAATATCTCATCTTTAGGGTTAAGAGATGCAGTGCAAGAATTTAAATTTGAAATATAGCTGTTTCAAAACATTGCTGACGATGAAGATGTCTGGCATCATGTTAAAGTTACTTTTCAGGTAGTCTGAAAGAGTGACAATTAAACATGAGCATGCAGTAATTTGTAGTTACAGCAAGGGGCAGTTTAAAGGGTGAGTTAACCCAAAAATGAAAATTCTGTCATGAATTACTCACCATTATGTCGTTCCAAACGTCTATGTTCATGCACAAATTAAGATATTCTTCATGCATAAAAAGTAGCTTTTGTAACATTACGGTTAATCCACTGAAGTCACATGGACTATTTTAATGATGTCCTTACTATCTGTCTGGGCCTTAAATGTGGTACAGTAGTTGCGTTGCTGTCTACGGAGTGTGGAATTTCATCCAAAATATCTTAATTTTGTGTACCGAAGATGAAATAAACTCTTACAGGTTTGAAACAACATAAGGGTGAGTAATTAATGACAGAATTTTTATTTTTGGTTGACCTTTAACCAGATCGCTCGTTGTGCTCTTTATGTTGTTCCAAAACAGTGGGCTTTTTTATGAATACTCTTTACAGTGAACGTCTTTTGAACTGCAAAAAGGACAAAAAACACCATAACCACTGCTAAAATTGATCCATGCCACGTATAGCCATATGATTCAGAAATTTAAATTCACGCAAACTCATGTCGCTGGTTGGAGGTATTGACACTAATTGCTTCAAAAGTGATTTTATGGTGTTTCTGCCCTTTTTCGAAGCATAACAGTCGTTATGTAAAAAGCGGTGCAAAATAACAGCATGACGGTTCTGGAACGACATAAGGGTGAGTAAATACTGACAGAATTTAGTTTTTCTGTGCACTACTCGTTTAAATGCTGCTTATGAGCATGGTTTTTTTACAGCTCTGCCCTTAAATCCAAAAAGATCAGAGTTACCGATCAGCCGTTTCGTTTAAAGTGTTTGCTTTCCTCCAGGGCCAAAAATGTTGCATTGTGCTGCCAGTTAGTGTTCCCAAGACAAACTCTCAGCCACTTAGTCTAAGAGCATTCTTTATCCATACTAAAAGCTTGAGTAAATTATCTCTAGTCTGTCAAGTGGTCAGACAGACTGGCCCTGTAGGATTATAGGTAACACAGATATAAAAGCTGGATGGCCGGAAGGCTATAATTTCTCCTTCCTTTTCTATTCCCCATTGGACCCACCCTCTCTTGCTCTTGTCCCTTGTAAAAGTCCTAGGAGACTTTGCCAGGAGACTAGTTAAAGACACTGGCTGTCTTTTTCCAGAGGACACTTGCTACATTTCCTCACTCCGCCCCTTTTGTAGACCCCCACACGCTTCAACAAGTGTTTAAAAGCTACTTTTATTCCCTCTGGCGACAACCTCTCCAGCTGTTGTCTTCCTGGATGCGATTCACTCGGCCGCTTGATTCCTTTTCTCTCGCACCTCAGCCTCATCCTCTCCTGCTGAGTTAACAACGCACCTCCGGCCTTTGACTACTGTTGCATGGCAGGTGAATCCAAGTCAAAGCACCCTCTAAATAAGTGGGACTGGACGCCGGGGTTGGGGCCTGACATTGAAAGCACTAATTGAGAATCTAAAACTCTGCAATTTTAGATCTTTCTCCGCTAGCATAATCTACCCCTTATTTGTAAGAGTTCTTCCTTGTGTCTCCACTCCCATGCTGGGAAGCCCCAAGGTCCACTCACCCTATTCTACGCACCCAGCAGGAGGGTAGGCAGCTAGCATGCTAGCTGGTTTTTGCAAAGCTAACGGTGCATTACATGGCGTATTACCAGGCACGGCCCTGAGAGCATTCTTAAAATCACACTGCAGAGGGACGGCTAACGTTGTCCTGTGGTAATTGGCACAAGCTTGGTGGGATTTAGAACTGTCAAGGAGGATTTTAGGGATGGGTGAACAAAGTGGCAGAGTGCTGACAGATGAATATATGCGAATTTATACACGCCTGATTACGTACAGTTATGGTTTTCCATATTTATCTATATGATTCCACTCTGTAAGTATGTTATAGTGCGCTTTTTGCAAGAGTCAAGCAACATGTTTCTGTCAAAGTGTATGTGACACAATACACAAAAAATAGAATATTTCTAGGGTAAAACACACTGTGTGCATCACCATTGTTGTTTAGAACAAGCACACAGTGTTGAGGCTAGTGGTCGATTAACATTTACACATACTGGGTCAAGCCGAGCTAAATCTAGATATGTTAGACTGTCTAAAAAAAGTGTGACTAGTACAGATTTAGTCAAACTAAATAGATTATTAACATCTTTAAAGACCAAAATCTGACCAATATCAATCTGTGCATGTTAATCTTCTTAGTAAGTAATGTTTATTGAACCTCTTATTCATGTTTGATATATATATTCCTATAATGTTAAAATGTCCTAATGAATGTATTTGTACTTAATGAACATAATAGTCTCATAATATTGAGAGAAAATGTTTTCAAGATCAACATTCTTGGAACATCTTTATGATGTTATTTGCACTTAATGAATGTTTTAAGAAGCATTTTTATAACATTAAAATAATGTTCTAATCATGTAAAAACTCTTCTAGAACATTCAGACAATGTCATATTTTGATTTAAAAAGTTAGCAGAATGTTGTAAGAGACTTTTTTGGTAACCTTTAAATAATGTTCTAACCAACATTCATGAAAAACTGACATTTCTGCATTTTAGAATTTTTTTCTAAACAATGTTTCCACAATGTTTTTGTAATCTAAACGTGTTACCTGTTTAGCACCACTTGTCAAAGTGTTCCTGTAGCTCAACTCTGCTAGCATATGGCCAAATGTATATCTTAAATGCACTTCAAGTCACTTTGGATAAAAATGCCAAACAAAAAACTGTAAACACCATAGCATGCGTGCTAACCGCTAGGCTACATAGCACATTCGTAATTTAATACCTGGAAAAGTATAATTCCAGTGTATATTTTTGTAAGTGGGAGGATAGTTTACCTGCTACTTTACAGCATGTTAAATGAGCATGTTTCCCGGGCCTGTGCTTATTAGGAAGCTGGGCTGCAGGACCTGAGCGATAGTTACCGGCATGAAATTTGGACAGCTTTACTACCTCCGCGAGCAGTGCCAGGGCCACGGGCACTTGACCAGAGAGAGATTATCTAGGCTTTCTTTCCTCCCTGTCTGCCAATATAAGCACAGTCAGCCATTTCACTTATCACCGGAGGTTAAAAACCACTGGCGAACCGCATTGTGTCTTTTTTCTTGGTAGTTCATACTGTAACGTATGAAATGATCGTCACATTTCAGGAAAACCTGGATGGAGTGGTATTTGTACTAGGTACACAAACCATTTGAAAACCATGGCTCCGTGGAGGCTTGTTTTGGACACAATGGTGTGCGGTACATTCCCCCGACTTGTACACGAGGAAACTGCCATGTGTTTTTGAACTGGATATTGATATCCTCTGCATAAATAAAGCACTAGGTCAAGTTGTCTAGTCCAAACAAGCAACGTTGTAATCCAAAATTGATAAAACGAGCAATTCTACAACAAGCCCTCCTCGCCCGTAATGCATTTCGAGAGATAAATGGTCTCCAAGAGATTAAGTCGGTACAACCACGAGCCAAAGCGGTATAAAATATGCTCATCACACTCAATTTGCCTAGCAAATTTGTAGCCGTTAATGCTGCTGTGGGAAAATATATTGAGTTACTTACCACCTTGTGTCTTTGCTGCCCAGGAGCTGCTCACGCGAGTTCAGGGTCATTACCCTCGCTGTCAATGACAAATGGAGCTTGATAGCATCTGCGCTTAGCTACAATGGAAACAGATTAATACCTCAGGGTGAAATTTTGCATATTACGAGGGGGAAGGAGGGGGCGATCACAACCTTTTCTGTTTTCTTTTGGCGTCCCATGTTTTGCAGCCCGAATAGTAGTTGCTCTCAAATGAGCTCGTTTTAATGGATCATTTGAAGATTTAGAGGGGAAACGGTTTGTTTGGATATTCTAAGAAGATGAACGCTTCTAAGACAAAAGATAAATCATTAAAGCAGGGGGAAAAAAACAAGCCTATGTTCTCCCGCTATACCCTGCACTTTGCCTCCTGCTTCGTGACTGTCCCTGATATTGTCATTGTAAATTACAGACTATCAGGGGCCACGGAGCGTCTTGTTTTAGGAGACAGTCTTTTATTACAGTGTCTACGAATTTATGACGCCCTTTCAACTTATAAACGTACCTCTGGATGCTCCTGCTTACAACCCATAACATTTTCTACCTCAAAGGTGTTTAGGTTTGCGTGTAGGCCTGCACATTTCATAGATGCTTTTATCTAAAGTGACTTAAATTCATTGTGTATTGTTTTTGTTATGTTTTCCAGTGTGTTCCCTGGGAATTGAACCCACGACCTTAGAACACAAAAGAAGGTTTACAAATAGCAATTGCTACCTTACAGATGTGTTTTGGCTTTTTTTCTAGGGCTGAAAATGTTTACACATTATTCGTATAACCCTGTTTTTTTTAGCTTTAAGCTAGCCTCAAATGTTTTCTGTGGATTTGTTTTAGCCAAAACTGAAAATGGTAGTAATTTAATCTTGGAAAATGTCATTGTAAATGCTGTAATTGTCTATTTTCGATATAAGGTTTGGGTGTGTAATGGCCAGTTCTCACTGTGGCGAATTTGTACTCTATATAGAACTTGAAGCACAGATGAGGGAGGTAACTGCTGTTATGTCGACGTACTTTCAAGTCGATGGCACACCCAGAGGATGGAGACAATTAAAACATCTAAAGCCTTGTTTAGACGGCTAATCTGGGTGGTCCAGAGCTTGGGCGACAAGTTACGACTGGTTAGCACCACAATAAAGTCTAGAAAAAAATGAATCAGTATGTATAGATGCTGGTCTGTAGAAGTCGTGCCACTGTGGAGATATTTGAGGTTTTAAAGGTTGAATTAAGAGATAGAAATCGTCTCAGTTTCATGCAGACATTAATATTATTAAATTAAATGTATTTCTAGTCCGTTTGTGCACTGTAAGACTTCAGAGCAGTTTGTGGGTGGTCCTCGTTTAGGTTTCTGGCTTGTTTATATATTAGCTTGCGGAAGACAAAAAAATTGCGAGCCGCATAAAGTTTACAAAATAAAAATGTTCATCAAGTTGTCAAGTAGGAGAAAGCATGGAAAATGAAACCAGATGATTTAACATCGTGCAATTCAGTGCATCACTTGGGTGTTAGGCATCTGTGAGCAAATTAAACAAATCTTTATTAAAACTGATTTTGGGGATTCGAGTGTGTCTTGAGAGCCAGAGGTTGATAGAACAGAATTAGATTCTTAAATGTTCCTCCTGTTAGTGTATATCAGGCGTGTATACAGGGGTTAGATTAAAGTAGCAGCAATGGAGACTTACATTATTTTTAATTCTGAATTGAAAGACAACTCAGGGGTTTCAGAAAGGATCTCTACAGTGTGACAAACTTTGTTTAGATTTGTCAAGATACCAAAGTTTGCTGTCAAAATCCAAGATATCCAGAGAAGTCAGAACATTTGCAATCATATTCTTAATTTAAAAATCTCATAGAGCTCATCTCATATGCGTCTTTTTTATTTGCTCTATGGATTTTAAGAAGAAGCAAGGTGATAAGTCTATTTTATTATTCTAGACTGATTTCATGGTAAAATACAGCATAGTTTGATTAGATATTCAAACAACGAAAAATGATAAACCTGTCCTGACTGTGCATTTATTAAACCTCCAGTATCTCTCATTCTGACTCTTCTCTTTTAATTTGTCTCCAGCTAAATAGCTATTTTTGCTTTCAGTATTTGATGTAATTTCAGCTCTTGTCTCCCAGGTGCTCTTTGTGTCTGACAGCACCGTAGAGACTTGTGCGTTTCACGTGTTGTCAGTTTCCCTTGGTTCCTCTCTTTTCATCTTCTGTCACTGCTCCGTGTGAGATTGGGCGTCACAGTGTTCTCACATGTACCTGGCCTTTGAGATATCAAAGGTTGACTGCCATCTGTCCTAGCAGGCTAACACAGACGCGTGAGACAGCGAGTTTCTCGCTCAGGTGAAGCCGCTTGGCTCCGAGCAGCTTTATCTGTTACACACAGAGGTAGACCGTGTTAAAGGAGCGCACAAGGAAACAGTTCAGCACAATGAATTGCCTTTATCTTATAGATAAATAGGCATTTCAGTGAGAAAGGCGCAGGTCACACACAATATTTCGATTATTGGTGAGTCAAGGTCTTTTGAAATGTTTTCTGTATTATGAAGGTTTACTTTCAGCACACGTTTCAACGTGCAGCTGCAGTTTCTTCAAAAGCAGCTTGTAATTTTAAATGCAGAAAATCAGTTTGTTTGACTTATTTGAATTGTTTATGCAAATTTTGGTTGAATCTGTTGAATTTGCAAACGATACTGCAACCACATCGATAAAACATAACTTACCACTGCTACCTAGTGGTTTTCAAAACAGAATCATGTGATTCAGTGTTAGAGGTTATTTTCAAAATATCTGTGAATTATTAGACCATTAGTCCAGATTTTTGGTGTATGAAGAGTTATGAACATTTAGTGTCTCAAATTATACTGAAAAAATTACTTTTGATTAGTATTTGATTTTATCAATGTATCAAATTAATCGTCTTTTTTATACTTTTATTCGTTAATCTCTAATATCTTAATTTCATTTGTAACAAATCTTTCATTTATTCATTCATTCATTTTAATTATTTATTTCATTTTCATTTCTTTTGTTTCTTCATTCATTCAATAATTTTCATTAAATTTTTTACCTATTTTTATTTATTATATACTATATTACTATATTTTATTTTTCATTTGAATATTTTATTTTATATGGATATATTTCATTTTATTTATATTATTTATTTTAATTTAATTTGTATATTTAATTATTCATTTATTTTTATCTAGTTTCATATTTTTATTCATTCATTCATTTAATTGTGTGAGATACCGCTTCTTGTTTTCAGGGAACACATCTTATCGGTAGAAGTTTACTTTTCTTGCCTCACTGGCAAATTGTTAAAGCATAACTTTAACTTTAACAAGAAAATGTAGCAGAATTTAGTAAAGCAGAACCTCTGCCAAGAGACGGGAATCACGGGCTCCCCTCACGCTGACCCCTCCAAGTGTAGAATTTGTTCACACTGTGAGTGTTTGCTAAAGGAAGTCCAGAAATCTTTCAACTTCCTTCCAAATTGCTCGGAGAAATCCTCCACGTCCTCCACGCCTTTAAATGATTTGTTAGAAAAAAGAAAGATGACCCAAAACACACCCGGCTCCACACTTCTTCCACAGATATGCAGCTTAAACCTCCTCAGTCTATTAAAATATAATTCTTCTTCCATACATTTTGAAAAGATAAAAAAGAGAACAACTTTGCCGTTTTGTTAAATTTTTTTGCTCTCTCTCTTTCTCCGTCTCTCTCAGGTCCAGACATGAAGGAGACAGCGTCTTGTCTGTGGCATCTCACAATGAGAAGAGCTTTCAGCGTGTCGCGAGGTAATTACTCTCCTTGAGGGAGGGCGAAAGCTGTTTATTGTAATTATGTCAGAGAAATGAAGAAGCATGCTTGTGAGATGCTCAAATATTGTCTCAACATATTTGGGGGGAAATTTTCCTGAGTTATGTGTCTACATAATACCCCAACATCTCATTTCTAGCCAGCTATCACATTCACTTGTGTTTAGACCGTCAGGATAATGATGTGCTAACGCTTGTGAAACCGTATCATAATGTGTGTGTGTGTGTGTGTGTATGTGTGTGTCATCTACCCTGAAGCCCATGGCCCCATACACTCGACGGAGACCGTTCCATCCACACAATAGAAAAATATCCTGCTTCTCTCCATAACAACAGCCCTGCTGAAGTGGCGGGATTAGAACATGCCTGCCCCGGCCAGGGGTTGCCATGGGAAAGAACCTCCCTTATTCTGGATCTGTTTTCCATTTGTGCCGCTGGTCGGGGATCAGGGTTTTATGTGCTTACACTATCAATGTTTGGCCCATTAATTCACATCTGCAATTATAATGTCCAATTAGAGGCCAGGTTGGCTCGCCTTTGTTTTCCAACCCCCTCTGACTTCATAACACAGTGTAATTTTAGACTTAAAGGGGCATCGGTTTGTATTGTGATTATTTTATGCCCACGGGCTAACAGGTTAGGTGATAGTAGGGTAGTAGAGATTGCTCAAAGAAATTAAGGAGGGAGTCACAACAGGAACTCAGGTATTGAGGACTGAAACGCAGAATAAATGTAACATATGGTAGAGAAATCTGAGCTCTAACAGAAATAACCATGGTTTTACAGCTTACTGTGGTCTAACTATGCTTTTTGATATAAAACCGCAATAACTAATCAGGATTTCACTACAGTAATTATGGTCTAACTATGATTTTTGTTTAGAAAAAGCAGCATTAACTACAAAAATGACTGTGGTTCCCCTTCAATCGAGTTCACTTCGACATATGGGTTCTCGCATGAGAGACCAATCGCCTTCGAGTGTTTTGGAAAAGGCCAATGAATATTGGCGTGCAATAATCACAGTCAGGTGCACCTTATCATAGCGCGAGCATAAGAAGGCACGGCTGGATTGCAAAGCTTTTCACTTTCGGAGCGCTCGCTGGGCAGTTTATGCTGTGTGGAGTCTGCTGGAGAAAGAAAAAGATTCTTCGCGCCAACGAAGATAAGAAGTTCCTTTCGCTGAGTTCAAGCTCTCAAGTCTGCTGCAACACTATATCATCTGGGCGTTACAACAGGGGCTCGCAAGTTCGGTAGCCGTTTTAAAGGCTTTGGCAAGCCGAGTGACCTCGCATCTTACTTATCACGCCGCCGGACAGGCTGCCACCTCCTTGCACGCGATGGCCACACTGCAAGTGTTCCAGGCCAAAGCGCTTAAACATCTGCACGAGGGTGGATCTGACCAGGGCGTGATAAAGGAACTCCGTGCCGCTTCCGACTTCGCCCTTCGGATGACAAAGGTGGCCGCACGAGCCCTTGGTCAGGAACAACATCTCTGGCTCAACCTAGCTGAGATGGCCGACGTTGACAAAGCTATTTTTCTTGACGTGCCCATCTCACAGGTTGGCCTCTTTGGCGACACAGTCAAGGACTTTGCCCAGAAGTTCTCGGTAGTTCAGCAGCAGGCTGAGGCCTGGAGTACCCATGGGACAAGTGTCCAGGCACGTCGTGATACACACGGATGCCTCCTCCATGGGTTGGGGCGCTGTGTGCAACGGGCAAGCAGCCTCGGGCACCTCGCCTGCTTTGGCACATCAACTGCCTCGAGTTGCTAGCTGTGCTTCTGGCCCTTCGTCGCTTCAGACCAATGTTGCTCCACAAGCACGTGCTCGTCCAGATGGACAACATTGCAGCCGTAGCGTACATGAACCGCCAGGGTGGTCTACACTCCTGCCGCATGTCGCAACTCGCCCGCCATCTGCTCCTGTGGAACCAGACGCGGCTGAAATCACTGCGCGCCATTCATAGTCCAGGTATACTCAACCATGCAGCCGATCAGCTTTCACGGCAGTCCACCCACCCTGGAGAGTGGCGGCTCCACCCCCAGACAGTCCAGCTGATATGGAGCCACTTCGGCAAGGCCAAGATCAACCTCTTTGCCTCCCCTCTGCCCATTGTCGCCTGTTCTATTCCCTGTCCGAGGTACCCCTCAGCACAGATGCACTGGCGCACAGCTGGCCTGCAGGGCCCAAGTACGCCTAACTAAGGTTAACCCACCTCCCTGAAGTAGGGAACGGAGAGGTTACATCCCCTTGCCACGACCCTGGGTCGCGCTGACACCGGCTCGGCTCCTCAGCGAAAACCTGCATGTGCAATCCAGCCGTGCCTTCTTGTGCTTGCGCTTTGATAAGGTGCAACTGGCTGTGATTATTGCACGCCAATAATCATTGGCCTTTTCCAAAAGACTCGAAGGCGATTGGTCTCTCATGCAAGATCCCATATGTAACGTCTCCGTTTCCTCCTTCAGGGAACGTGGGTTATCGTTGTAACCTTAGACGTTTTGCTTCCAAATCTGTAGTAAAATTTTTGTAACTACAAAAATAACCATGGTTTTACAGCAGTGACTGCGGTCTAACTATGATTTTGTCGTAAAACTGTAAAAAATAATCGTGATATCACTACTGTAACCATGGTAAAAACAGTATTAGCTACAAAAATAACCATATACTACAGTGACTGTGGTCTGTGATTTTTGTTGTAAAACCACAAAAATAATCAGGATCACTACAGTAGTCATAGTGTAACAATTATTTTTCTAGAAAAACCGTATTAGCTACAAAAATGCCCAAAGTTTTACCTATGAATTTGTGATAAAATCATACTAAGTACAGAAATAGCCATGGTTTTACTACAGTAATCCTGGTCTAGCTGTGTTTTTTGTAGAAAAACTATAGTAACTACAAAAATAACCAGCATTTGCAGTAAAACAAATATTCCAAAATTAAATATTTAGCTTTTATAGTTACAACAAATTATCATTGTTAAACTTTGTGCCACTTTGTGCTGTACAATTTTCTTCTTAGCCTAGTTTTTATTTAACCGTAGCGGTTATTGCTTTGTCCACTGGCAGGTTCTGTCTCCACAGTACAGTACCTACTGTATAAATAAAAATAGCCAAAAGAGAACAAGTGTGTATGTTATCTCTCATCTGAGATGTTATGATCGCAGCAGTAGGGGCTATCAAGCTGTGCAGTGCAGGCCTCTGAGGAAACCCACGGCAAATGGATGTTCTCTTTCAGCGCACAGCAATAAATAATCCAGAAAAATGATCGTGTCTACTGCAGAGGAGGTGGGAGACTAACGATCCTGCTGTTACTCATACTGTCATTAGCTTCCTGCTCTCTAAGCCCCTCCCACATCTCACTTGATGGAAGTTTAAATGCGAGTACTACCGGACATGCACCTTGTGTGCTTGCTCCACTGCTAGCTTAGCCGCTAGAGAAACACTCAGGGCTGCTAGCACAGGTAGAGGACATGTTAAAGGCAGTGCTGGGCTTAATGAATTTCATACAAAACAGGCATTAGACTGTTGGCATAAAAATAGCATAGCTACCAATCATTATACATGTTCGAACCAGTGTGATTATTATTAAGTTGGCTTGAGAAAGCCAACTTACTGATCTACTACTTAAACTTATTATTATTATACTGATATACTCTTTAAACTTATTAAGTATTGCCATACTTATTATTATTTTTCTTCCGTAGTAATTTTGGCGCGTAACTAGTCCTGCACCGTTTGTCCTAGACGTCAAATCATGCAACTTATACGGAAATGGCATTTATAAGCGATCAGGCATACGATGATCGTACATGGGGCCAAATTGGCCAAAAAAATTTTATAAATTGTACCCCTGAGGTGCTACAGCCCCCCTTCCGAAAAAACATGCTAGCAATATACTACTAACTTGCTAATCATCTGTCTATCTATAATCTGATTTAGTAATCTTACTATTTTTAATTTTCTAACTCAAACTTAAACTTTTCAAACTTTTTAAACTCATGTTACTAGCATAATTTTTTAAAACTACTTTAAACTTTCTATCTAGGCTTTTTCAAGCCAACTTACTATCTAGTTATTATTATTATTCTGAGACTAAAATTTCTAACACTATCTCCTCCTAGAGCTTTAACTCTACAAACTCCAAACACGGCCCAGATCTTCAGACTGAATAATCTGACTATTTCTAACCCATTCAAACTCATTCAAACTTATCTTATCTATCTATCTATCTATCTATAGACTCAATCAGACTTCCCTTCTATGTAGTATTTCTAACCCATGTCAACTAATATAAGCTTCCACTCTATCTAATACTATTTCTAATTTATCTAAATCATGCTAGCAACATGCTAATAATGTTAGAACATGTTAATCATGCTAAATTTCAAGCTAGTAACTAGCTTGTCATGCTAACAAAATGCTAGTAAATAGCTAACCATGCTAACAACGTGCTAGTAACATGCTTTTCATGCTATATTCATGCTAGTAACATGCAAATCATTCTGAAAACATGCTAGTAACTTGCTAGTCATGCTAACATCCTAGTAACTTGGTAATCAGGCTAGCAACATGCTAGTACCTTGTTAATCATGCTAGAAACATGCTAGAAACTTGTTAATCATGCTAGAAACATGCTAGTAACTTGCTAATCATGCTATCAAAATTATCCATCTATCTGACTATTTTTATCTATATATCTATCTGATTTTTTCTAACTCTTTCAAACTGAAAACATCAACCTTAAACTTTTAAAACTTCTTAAACTGTTTTAAATTTTTCAACTTTTTGAACTTTTCAAACTTTTTCAAACTTCTATCTCCGGCTTTCTCAAGCCAACTTAAAGTTTGTCTAAACAAACTGTTTTATCTAGTTTTCTTTGTTCTTTCTTTTTTGTTTTGTTTTGTTTGCATGTCTGCTAATCTTCAAGAGAACATGTTGGTTCCAAATGGTTTTTCTTGTGGTCTTATGTTTTTTTCGCATGGATACTTATTTTTAGGATCTACAGTAGCTTTTAGATGAAAGATAACTAGTTACAATATATCTGTTACAATTAGCAATGCTCTTAGAAGATAGCTTTTATCACTTGATGCTTCATCGTGTCAAAAAGGCTAACTTAGCATTACGGCAAGACTTTCATTCATTTATTGTACTGGACTGTTAGCATAGAAGTAGCTTAACTGATCTTAATCTTCAACACAACATTTAGGATTCAGTATGATTCTTTGATGCTTTTCTTTACATTCTTTCTGTGCGTGTGTGTGTTTTGTGTTCTTTTTAATATGTTCCAAACTTTTCGATTTCAAGATTAAGGAATTTTGTCTGTTTTTATTAGCTTTTATTGCATCAAAAAAGCTGTTTCAACATAAAAACAGCACTTAAATTCCTACAGTACTGCTACCACATTGAACTGCTGATCACACCATTTCTTAACAAATTACTAAAAATAATGTTTTATTTATATAACGCCTTTCCAGTGCTGAAGGACACTTAAAGTAAAGATACAATTAGAAAATAAAAACACCAATGAACAAAAACATTTGAACAAAAAGAATTTTAAAATGGCATTTTCCCTGTTTTTTTGTTGCGCACATGCCATGGCATCGCACAATTGTGTTCAAGCAAGCAACCACAAGTAAAATCTGTTTCATAATGTCTCACAACTCCAAAAATGTCTATGATGTAATTGTTTTCAAGGTTATTGAGAAGCGATCCTAGCATGCTAATATATATCCACAATGCTTTTTTTGTATAAAAACTATGCATCCTTTTGACAGACCCTAGGGCTTCCTGTCGGTCAGTAAGCTTTAGTCAGACCATTCATCTAATGCACGCACTCTGTTTTTTGGTCCTCAAGGGCTTTAAAAGGCTGCATGGCTGGTGTACATCAGCGCAGATATTTTTGTTTGCCTGATATGTGAGGAAGCCATGTTTTTCGGTATCACCAAAGAGTGCAATTAGAAGCAATGGCATATGTGTTCGTGCGATGTCCTCCTCCTTCGTCCTGATAGAGGCCTCTTGTGTGAAGATCTTACAGACCCAATTACTGTAATCACGATGATCAAAGAGAGGGTGTTGAAGAGAAGAGAGCAGCAGTCAAGTCAAAGTGTGTGTGTATCATTTGCGTGGGGGTTGGGGTGCAGTTAGCTGTTCGATTCACATCCATCATCTGTTTAATGTACAGTTGCTTTTTTACCACTCTCAATCTCTTTATTTTTGTGTGCATCTATGTCTTTGCAGTTTCCAAAGTTGGTTCAGAAGACACTCTGGATTAGGTGGGACACCAAATCACTCCTGGCGACTAACCCTGTCCTGCAGCACTGGAAAGGTGAGCTTCAAAGCAGATATGGGTTGATAATTTGTCTTCTGGCTAGTACACCTAAAAATGACATTTCTGTCATTATTTACTGTCTCAAGCTGTATGAGTTTCTTTCTTTTGTTAAACACAGATGAAGATTTTTCAAACAATGTTGGTGATGAAATTTTTTTTAATCTCGATTGACGTCCATAGTATGGAAGTAAAAAAAAATACTATGGAAGTCAATGGCTACCAGTAGCTGTTTGATACCAACAAATTCATACAGGTTTGAAACAAAATGAAGATGACTGAATTTTCATTTTTATTCCTTTAAAGGTGCATTCAGTAAATTATTTCAAACGAATAGTACTAGTTATTTTAAAAGTCATATCAGTAGGGGTCATATCAGGGTGTTAGTCCACCATTTTTGAAAACTACTTCTAATTTTAATCGTCATATTAATTTCTGAACATTTGCTTGCTAAATATATGTTAATCTATACGCTTTAGTTTCCATTTCAGTCAGTTACCGAGTCACGTCAGATATCCAGCTGCAGCTGATCACAGTGTGAGTATAAATTAGCAGCTGGTGCAGAGCATATTCAGCTTTTCGCTTCGGAGCCGAGCATGCAGCATTCAGCTCCCTCTCCTACTTCGAGGACTAGTGGCTGGTGTGACTGCGTCATCAGCAGTAGTCGTTTCGGTGTCGAGTGGGTTGCCACATGAGCTTGCACTACCCCAGTGTTGTGTGCAAGCAGCTATCTCCCCTGTTCGCCTCAGCACACTAAAAGAGCTTCCTAAAAGAGTAGCTCACAGATGCCCTTCCACCCTTGCATTTCTGGATTCTGTAGTTACCTGTCACCACTGGGTGTTTCACCATGCCAGATACGGATCCAGAACTGGTGGCTATGCTTGCCCGGGCCGCTGAGGGGGTCGGGATCATATGGAAACCTCCACCACGTCCCTAACCTTTGAAATTTGCCCAGCAGTTCTCCGCTGCCCAGAAGCAGACAGAGGCCATTAAACAGGACTCTTGGGACCTGTCTCTAGTGCTGAGAGCACTACATCAGGCCCCATTTGAGCCTTTGCCAGCAGTTGAGCTGAAGTTTCTATGAATGAAGTCTCTGCTCCTGCTTGCAATGGCTTCCATCAAGAGGGTAGGGGACCTGCAGGCATTTTCAGTCAACGAATCGTGCCTTGAGTTTGGGCCGGCTGAGTCCCAGGTAACACTGAGGCTGCAGCCCAGCTGTGTGCCCATGGTTCCCACTACTCTGTTTAGAGACCAGGTGGTGAACCTCCAAATGCCGCCCTCGGAGGAGGCAGCCCCAGCTTTTTGCTCTGTCCCGTCTGAGCTCTTAAGATGCTACATTGACCGGATACAAAGCAGACCAGCTCTTTGTGTATAACAGAGGCTGGCAGAACAGAGGGTGGCCCGCTGTATAGTGGAGGCCATCACCCTGACCTACCAAGCACAGGGTGTGCCCTGCACCCTCAGGTTACGGGCCCCTCCCTGGCAAATATTTGTAGAGCTGCGGGCTGGGCAACCCCTAACACGTTCGCTAGATTCTATAGCCTTTGTATGGAACCCGTATCCTCCTGTTACAGGTTCACTTCTCCAGAGTGTCCATATAGTAGACCCTGTTGAGTTCCATGTGGCAGAGCATCTGGCGCCAGGCTCTCACTCAATGAATCCTTGAGAACCGGTAGAGGGCTGGGGTCCATGTGGAGTACCTGAAAGGACTCCATGTGTGTATTGCACAGTTAAGACCTAGTGTTTCTTCAGGGAACGAGGATTACATACGTAACCGAGACATTTCTTAGCCTGCTGCATCCACACCACTAGATGTCATGTTCAGAATGGCAGCCAGCACAATATAAACTAAAAAATTACTGAACGCACCTTTAAAGCGTTTGCTTTTTGCTTGTCTTTTGAATAAACTTTTAAATGTACTTTTCTTATAATGTCTTTTTTTTAGTATTTATTAAATAATAAATGACATTTCATATGACTATGCTATAAAATTCAATATAACATCTGTTGTTTTGTGTTGTTTCCTTTTCTTGCTTTCTCTGTCTGTCTGTTACTTTCACTTGGATTAAGGCCAGATGTGCTAGCTTGTGACTTGTGGATACTAAATTGAATAATTTTTGTTGGCAAGACTATGTTTGATAAACCAATCTTAATTTTAAATCACCAGTGATGTTTTAATAATTGTATTTTGAATCACTTGTATATTCATTGAGCAACAACTAACAATTAGCTAATAAATCATCGACAATAAGACAAAGGGCATATTCACTGAGAAAGTAAACACAGTGAGTTTTGATTTTATGTTGTGTTTAGGAGCCTGTAAAGATTTCCAAACCATCAAAAGGTCATATAAGTTTGAGAGCACAATTCATTGTGTTGTATTTTGGGAGTAGGTGACCTGTGCTATGTCCTTCCAGCACAGAGAGGTGGGATGCACCCGCACGCTGCTTGCCTTGTCTCAACGCCGACCTCTGCACAGACTGTCAGGTCGACTCACCATCAGGCCACCATTTGCCTCAGTGAACATTCAACGCTGTCGGTGAGTTTGAGCTAAATAGAAAAAAACCATCGACCGTTGATTGTACCCTGCGGCTGAGCCCTACCGAGCCTTGCCTCTCCCCACCATGGGCATGGACTCCTGGAGACACAACGGTTTTGTCTTCCAATGCTACTGGCAGCCTGAAAAGTTTGACTTTGAAAACTACAACAAAGGTCACAATCAACATTCATTGCTGTCGGTGGGTTGGACTGTTAAAGAAAGCTCACTGAACAATGAATGCAACTGTGTCCCAGATTTCCTTCTCACAAAGTGGCATCGGAGATTAATATTAACTGACAGAGCTGGATGTACTTATTTGCTCTTCTCTCTTCAGTTTGTTTGTGGCTCTTCGTGGCATAGACGCAAGTGGACTGAGAAAACAATGTCAAAGGCCCTTTTAAGGCCAATGAATGTTTCCTTTGTGTAATAAATAAAGACAAGACCCATCCAAACCCAGTCTAATCCTGTGAGTCTAAAACTTATTAACCGGAGATGTGGTATAGATGTTGGCGAACGTGTCACGTTGTGGTACTTACATGGACTATGCAGGTTGCATTTTTACATTTTATTTGTTTATGTATTTATTTTGGATGCCACTGTTTACCTACTTATATAAGTAACAGCCTATATTTCTGTTATATAAGTAACAGCCTATATTTCATATTTCAGCCTATATTTTTTTTTCACAGAAAAAAACTAACATGAATCAAATTTCACCACAAATAGCTTTTTTCAAATGCTGACATAAATATATATGGGAAGTGTTAAACACAAATCAAAACACTTTCATGGTAAATATGACACAAACAACATAAGTTGTGGCCATAATATAGGCCAAATAACTGTTAAGAGACAGTTATTGAGAGGAAATACCATGAAGTGTCACGCTAAGTAATCTGGGAATGTCACTTTATGGTTTTCAATGTAAATTATAAGACGCCTTGTTATTTTCTCGCTTCAAAATTCAGTACATTTAACAGCATTTTACTGTAAAATTACATGAAATGTCATGTTAGATATTTCACAGGTTTCCGTTTAGACATTTACCATATTAACAGGTTTTTACTACTTTTGCAAAACATAAAATAGGCTGCTAATTTTTACTATGCGTGTGCATGTAGCCTGCATACAAGTACACTTTTATGTGATTATACATAAAATTCACTTTTGTTTAAACGTTTAACTACCTGTTTTACACATTAACCGAATATCCTGTAATAAATGGCCCAAGGAAACTGAATATGTGGTTAAAGCGCTAAATAAACAAACAAAATGGCTTTAAATGGACATCTTATTAAAGAGTTCTTGCACTTCGCCGCCTGTGAGATCACATACACGTCTTGAGCTGAACTAAACCGATCACGGTGAAATCAGAGAAGGTTAGCACACTGCATTTACAGGCCGTATCTTAATTAGAGGCTAGCGGTTTTACTGTCCGTTTCTAGGCCAATCCAAGATTATGTCACATTGCTGGTAGTTTATGAAAAATTAATCCAAATTAAATTTGTCAAGAAGCTGAAGTGGCTTATCGTATCACTGTGGGAGAGAGCCCCATGGCACCTCGGTGACATTGCTGACAGAGACTGACTCCTCCACTCGCCGCTGAGTTTTTTCAAATGACAGTCAATCCAGCGGATTAATTAACATCAGATTACGGCTCCATCAGAGACCTGCTGTGTGTGATTTCTTAACGCTGTGTTACTTTACTTACCGTGGCGGTAAGCGCTGGTCTGTGGCGATTATAGGCCTGCTCTTAAGAGTCATTTGATGAAAACTGTCACATGAAGGATATTTGGAGGCTGCATTTACAAATTTGTAGCATCCTTGTGAAGTAATTCTCATGGCCTTCATGTTGTCAAGTCTAATGACGGTCGTGTTTTGATTTCAGTCGTAGTCTGTCATTTTATCATATATATCATTTTAAATGTAATAGGCTTTGTAATAAACTTTATATATAAACAGAACTTTTTACTTTCATTTTAAATAGCCAGTACAGACATGAGCATAATTTGCTGCTTGCTGGTTGGTTGCACAGTGTTAAGACCTTCACAGGAAGATTTTGATTGGACTAAGATCTGTGGCCTGCAGGGTGAGTGTCTGTTGTCCAGTAATTATTTATCAATTAGATTTTTTCTAATAAACAAATAAATAATAAAAGCATAAGTAAAGTATAAAATATGTTTTTTTTTAATCTACACTATTCTGTTTGCTAATATTCTATTATATATATATATATATATATATATACAGTAGGCAGCATTTGTAGTGGATCAAAATCTTTCTGAAACTGAAATGTTTTCTTGTTTTAGGACAGCTGAATTAATGTTTTTGATCCACTTCAAATGTTGACTATTGCATGTATGTGTGTGTGTGACATCTAGCTATTTAGTTTATATGTTGTATATAGAATTATATTGTGAGTTGTAATATACACCCTTGAGTAGTGTAAAATGCATGATTAAATAGAGCAACGACAAATAAAATTCAAGAAAGGAAAGCAGTAAGCGAATATGTAGAGTACATCAATGTAAAGTTTAAAGATTTCTCAAAAAGTGTAGTCAGAACTATCAATAAATAAGAAGTTAACGCTAAATTAATTGCAGAAAATGGTTGAGAAAACCAAAAAGAAATAAATCATTTTTAAAGTGTGTGGAGCATCTTGTTAAACTCCATTTTAACTCTATTTTAAGCTTACTTGTCAATGCAGAGTATATTGTAAAAATTGTCTGTGGGGAAAAACAACAAAAAAATGATCATTTGCATAATGTTGTAAACCTTTTGTGGATGCCAGGTGCTTCTAATCTAATTGAACCAGACAGATTGTATAGGCACTTTGAATATAAAATGAAAAGTGGCTAATTTGCAGGCCTAATATAACTGGCCAAACAATAAAATTAAAAAGAATAAAAAAAGAGACGTTGCCTAATTCCTCCATTTTACTGAGAGCACCATACCATCAAACACACAGTGCTTCCCTGCTGTTAGCATTTGATCCGCATTTGGTCATTTTGGGATCAAATATAAAACATGTAGGGTTTTAGGCTATGTTGGGTTAAAAAAAACTGCATGCTGTGATTATAACTTAAAAAAGCAAAGCACATGAGCGTCTACTGTACCATTCCTTCTCCTTTTTCTCCCCGAGCTCTTGTTGCCGTCATAGGCATGTTAGCTTTTGTATAATAAACACATAAATGAGAATTCGATATTACCCTCACCTTCTTTGAAGCTCCTCGTTTGCTCATTGTGTGGGTATCTATAATTAAAGACTTGAGGCTTCTCAGCTCTTGTTTTCAAAGCGCCAATTCAAAGTCACAGACCTCAGCAGTATTTTGGGACAGACCGTTCTGTTTTGGGTTTTTTTTAAATTCTGAATGTCACTGTGGTTTCCAAACTGGCAACAGGAAATGTGAAGACTGCAGGTGTCTGAGAAGAAGAGACTCCTGGAGAGCCGAGCATCAGACAAGAGGATTAACTCAAGTGGAGCTGTGTACATACTCCACGGTTTCCTCAAATATGACACTATTTTGAGAAATACCGCAGTGCTTTTATCCCCCCCCCCCCACAATGGCTTCCCTCTGTGGAGATGGAGGAACTGGAAATAATCGTGACACATATCAGCGTGTAAATTACCGTCGAGTTTTGCGAAAATGACCGTGTTTGCAAATATCGTTATGCTTGCGCTTTAGTGAAAGCTCTGTCGCTGTTCACTTTCGGCCAACATTAACATTTGTCAGGTGTTATTAGCATGTGTCAACATTTGAGTTGGAAAATGTGAAGGTTCACCAGGGTCCTGTGAACAACGTACCAACAGCGAAATGAGTAAATAAAGAGTCAGATTTAAATAGCACTGTGTGCTCGGAAGCAGAAGAACTGTGTGTCTGGAGTTTAGGGAGAAAAATAAATCCAACGTGCCGCGGAAAGTCTTACATTTATATTAATTAGGCTTTTTAGTAAGCTATTACATTTTGTTTTATATATATATATATATATATATATATATATATATATTTTTTTTTTTTTTTTTTTTTTTTTCATGCAATAATGTCATAAAAAGCAGAAGGGAAAAAAATAATATTATATATATAAATAATAATAAATATAAATATAATAAATATTTCCACTGTTTGACACCCCAGTTCATTTCGATTAATTTGAATATTGCTTAATTTCATTATATACTGTTTTATGTTGTTGTATTTAATGTAATTCAAAATATACACTATGACTTAGGGTGCATTTAAATAAGTAGCCTATTTTTAAACAGTAGCTTTTATTTGTTTAATCGTTCATTTAAAATGCTAATAATACCACTTTATATTTGCCCTCTAATGCACTGTTTTATATAAACAGATAAACAAATTATATATATATATATGAGAGCGTTTGAATGTGTACAATCCTTTAAAACTAAGCAGACGCTGCCATCTAGTGCTCATATTGTGACTACAATGACTGATGAATGGGAAAACATTTATAAAAGAGCCTAAAAGCCTCTTATTATTTAACATGAATATATATATATATATATATATATATATATATATATATATGCAGGGCTTTTTATTGTTGTTGCAAATTTTTCTATAATAAATAAGTAATAGAGATTAATCTGAATAGTCTTTTAGTTTCATTGTAACAATTGACACAAAAATTCAGTGCGGAATCGTCCTTTAGGCTACATTATGATGTCACGTACGTTGGACGTAATTTGTCTTGATGTTTTTTTAGCATAGCAGTTGGGATGGGGTGTGATTGTTGAGGGGGTGATGACCTGATGATGACCCCCATCCCGAGGTCAGTCGTGTCAGCTTCCTCATTTGTAGACTGTGGCAGGCCTGAGAAATGTGTGTGTGTGTGTGTGTGTGTGTGTTGAGGGTGTCGTATTAGCACCTAATGATGCAGAGGGGACAATCTCCCTGTTCCAAACACTGAGTCTACCTGCAGTAGAGCTGATTTACAGGGCCTTGCTGGAGCACTCAGGGCTGAAGGATCGAGGCCTTTCACTCAAATTCTGATCTCTGTCCTTCTTGGTCTAAAACAGATCCTTGGTCTAAGTCATGTTTTGTATGGCAGGAGGCTCATATAATAGGGATTAGAGTTAAGGGTTGCTTATACTCATAACGTTTGTGATGAAATGAAACAACCCTTAGAATGACCCAAGATTTTTTTTTTTTTAAAGGCATAGATTAGTTGTATTTCTTTGCTTATTGTATATATTATTGTTATATAGGCTATTATATATATGTTATATATATGTTTGTTTTCAGGTTAAATTTTAAAATGTTTTAAATTAATTTCCTGTTAGAAAATCTCTGACAAAGAGGCAAGCAACACGAAGAAAAAGAAAGAATAAAAAATATTTACATCCAAATAAATGTTGAAATAATTGGGTCAGAAGACGTCTAAAAAAGAAGCAGTGAAAAAGCAAAGTAATACCAAAGCAAATGAAATCGCAGAAAATAAATAAAATAAAATCCCTTTAGAAAATTTCTCATAAAATGAATAAAAATTGCATAATAAGTCAAACTAGTTTTTAAATACAACACGCATGTGCACCACAAGGTGGCAATATTTATCCGAAAAAAGCACTGCTTTGCCAAGACGATGTCTATTTTTTTATAACACACTGTAACCCAATGCTATCTGTCAAAATTATTTTAAAATGTATAACTATTATTATAATAATATAAGTACATAATAATTGATTTTATATTTAAAGGGGTATTGCATTTTAAAACGTAATGATTTATTCCTATTATCTTGAAATGTAATTCACAAAAAATGTTACAATTCCACTAACAGCTTGAACCTTAACCAAAATGTCATTTTTTATTATTATTTTATAATTATTATTATTAGTAAACAGATAAATTGCTTGTACGTAAGCTTTGTTTCACCAAAAAAATTACAAATGCTTACAAATCTGACACAGCTTGCCATACTTTTCTATATTCCATTACAACTTAAATTATTTAGAGATGAAGCTTACATGAAAGAGCAAGCAAGAAAGATGATTTTACATGGTAACATCCGTCAAAATCTCTGAAGGTCACTGGATGCTTTTGTGCATCTCGCTGCCTGTTTTAACCCTCGTTGTGGTGTGTTTAGTGAGAAAGATGGACCTCCAGTGGTGGCAACATGCCGGTTCCAGACATCTAAAGCTGCCCTTTGACCCCTAGCCTTATTTGGGAGGTATAAATGACAGAGGGATGAACAAAAGAAGCAATACTCATCCACCTGGCACTGTCAGAGACTCCAGTCCGAGATCTGTTACAGCAAATGGTCAGAGCGCTAATTACAGCTGATTGATAATGAGACCATTAGATGAAAATAGATCAGTGCTCAATGCTCTGATGCATTTTTGATTTGCCTTTACTGTATAAAGCTAAACTAATCATCTAAATTAGATATTAAATAAACAATAATATCTCCTTGTGTGGCAACCAGGATTGTTTCTTTTGTTTGCATTCTGTGCTGCAATGATTTATAATTTAAATTCTATTTGTCTTATAGATTCTTCTTCTGTCAGATAGGTATATTCTTAATTAAAAAATCATCTTCTGCTTGTTTAATCGCAGACGTTTGATGGGCCGAGACATATATGGTGGAAGCATCTAAAATGCATGCATGAAATTAAAAATGAAACGCAGCAGCTCCAAATTAAGTCCCCTGCCACAAAAAAATGCAAAATTCAGATGAGAAATATCTGACAGAGTCCTGGAAACCACCGACAGTGCAGGTGAAGAGGTGGTTAATATTTGACTTTTGTCCTGGGAAACAAATTCAGCAAACATTTGTTATGTTTTGCAAGCAGTAGTCATTATCGTTTTCAAAGACATGTACTGTTGCTTGTCAGTCGATGCGTTAAAAACCTCTAAAAAATGAAACGGTACAGTAACATTAATACGTTTGAGTGTTAACTTTCTGCAAGCTATGGAAGAAATGGACTCCCAGGCTCCCTAAATTTTGTACTCGTGGATACAGGTCTTTTTAAAAAAAAAAAAAAGTATAAAACACATTTAACACAAGGTTGTGAGTTGTAATCCTTTCACATTAAGGTTTACAGGAAGCCAGTTTCAGTCAATCAATAACACAAACTTGTCACAAAATAAAAAGTAGGAAATCACTCATGTTCTAGCAAGTCTCCAAGAGAGAGGAAAAAATCTTTCAAAACAACCTGTTTGTTTCGTAGTTGAGAGCACTGTATTCTTTTCCCTTTGCACATTTTAAATTTAAGTCTAAAAATATGTCATATTTAAAAAAAGTTATTTTTTCTGTGTGACATATTTGCGATAAATAATCTGATAATCACGTAAACTGCATGGATGCCTACAGATTTGATTCACAACTAAGTGTTCGCACTCCACCTGGACTTGTAATGAAATAAATGAATATAGTCAACTCTTTCTTTTACCCCCCAAGAATCCTAAAGAATAAAATGGCGTTTCACTCCGGAAAAGAGTGAATGTTGCTGTACTAGACATTAAATACTTATAGATAAATACACACATTGTTTGAAGCAGAAGGCAAGGCTTTTGGGGGAGCATTTTTCTTTCATCTGTTTTCCTTTTTAATCGATGGTCTGCTTTTTTAATGAGACATATGATATGCACGAAGCATGTTGGGCTTGACAGGATCAGTCACCGGTGGCAAGTGTGCTGATACATCAAGGATACCACCTTTTACCCTGACAATTCTGCAAACTCAGGAGGCCAATTAACACCTGCACATTGAGGGCCGGGAGAAGCGTGCCGGATTCCTCCCTCGTGAGCAGAAGAGTGGAAGAGTGGCTGAGAATGGAAAAGCGCGGGAAACTCGCAGGTGAAGTTCTCCTCAGGGTAATTGTGGCGGGACCTCAGGCGAGATTCGGCTGAGGCGATGCGTTTTCTCTCTCTTTCTGCCTTTGTTTTTGCTTTTTTCTCGGTTGTTTTCCCCGATGTGGTTCGAATTAAGTCACATGAATTAAATATTAAACGTACATCAGAAAATATTCATTTAAAGGTGAGATTTCTGTCAAGGGATCCGTCTCGACCCAATTGTTATTCCTCGGACTGATGGTTAATACATATTCATTCATCAAAACAATCATTAAATGAAATGAGGCGTAGGTACTGAGATTTCCTTCTGTTAGACACTTTGATTTTTGTTTTAAACTAAATGAGTAGAAACGAGCGTCTGTAAAGGATATTAGTATGCAATATCAATAGCCTATATCAAAATGCATACATCAAAACTGCATTATCCCTACAGCTACTTATTAATAAATGCATTCAAATTAAATATTTACTATTTCCTTATTGTTACAAAATATGATTAAAATATGATATATTTACCAGATGAATCAACAGCTAAACAGCCCTTCCCAGGACAATGATCATTATACAGAAATATTTTTCCAGGGAATTTGGCCAAGTTTGATCAGAAAAGAAAGCGTATTCGAATGGTTAAGATGGTTAAAACATGGAAAAATAAGCTATATAAGAGCATTACATACAGCAGTTATAATTTCAGTTTTACATAATAAAACAATTTAATTGCAGATCAGTAATTTAATTGCAATTGCAAGCCTATATTATAATATTAGTGGTGTCAAATGATTAATTGCAATGAATCACATCCAAAGTATAAAAAAAAGTGTGTACAGTGTATGCATATATAAACACACACACATACAGTATATGAAAATATTACAGTTTTTAGAAAATATTCACGTGTATATATATATATATATATATAATTTCTATAAATATATTTAAAATGTAACATATTTGTCATAAATATATACATGCATGTGTGTGTGTTTATATGCATTATGTAAACAAAACAAAAAATTTATTTTGGATGCGATGTATTGTGATTAATCATTTGGCAGCATATAATAATAAAGCAGTTAAGGTGGTAGTCTAAAGTGTTTCTCACTACCGGTAGGTCCATACGAATATCCTCGTCGCATCGCGACAGACCCATGACAGAAATCTGAGGAAACAAAGAGACAAACCAGGACAGGTGAGACATTGTTCAGTTCGGTTGTCTTCTCTATCCTGAAATCTGACGTGGTGTGAGTTGACACGGAGGAGCCATTGTGTCCCATAAAAAGACATCTCAAGACCCTCTGCTCTTTGGATAGAATGTAAATAAGATACTGGGGAATGTACTGGGAGAACGGCATCAGGGGGGTGAACATCGGCAGCCGGGGTCGCCATCCATCACGCCGACTCGGGCCTGGTGCGGTGGACAAGCTCGGCACAGGCCAAGAAACCTGAGCCACTACAAGACAAACACATGCTCCCTCCAAAATAACAATGGGCTCCAGTGACACACGCTGCCTGCCGTCAGAGCTTCAGCTCACGACACCTGACATTGTTATATTGAGCGTGTAGTGTTACCAGACCCACAGTTAGAACGGGCCGGCCTGCTCGTACGAAATGCCAAAGATAATCGCAAGTGACAACTTTAGGAGAGAATCCTGTGGTCGTTTTAGGCTGGAGCTTGTGATATGGAAACTTAGAAGAGTAACAAATATGGACATCAAGAGCAATGCCAGATTGAGCGACATGACACTGGTAATAATGTTATTAAAATAGATTGTGTTCTGTTTAACTTTATGAACCGCAAAAAAAAAAGGGAATTAAAAAATATATAAAATTTACACCTTCAAGGAACCTATAGGAACCAATTTGCAATATTAGTTGCTTATTAGCATGCCTATTATTGACATATTGCCTGTTTAATAGTACTTATAAAGCACATATTTAGCAAGAACATATACTAGTAATTGTGAGTTTATTAAGGCATAATTAAGGGTTCGTTAAGAGATTAGAACCTAAAATAAAGTGCGACCAAAAAACTAATTTCTTTTCAAGAATTATTTTATTTTTATTCATTATTTCAGTGTTTTTGCTGTAGTTTTGACCCTTGGTCATCAGCCAGTCTTCATCGTCACATGATCCCTTAGAAATTATTCAGATTTATTAACAATAAACTGATATATATATCAACGTTGGAAACTGCTGTGCTGCTTAATCTTTTTGATACTTTTTCAAGATTAATCGATAAATTAAAAAAACTGCATTTATTCAAAATAGAAATCTTTTTTTAACTGTGTAAGCCTTTATTGTCACTTTTTTTCATTTTAGCATCCTTGCTAAGAAAGAAAAAATGTAAGTGACAATTTTTAAAAATTTAGATAATCTGAAAGCACAATTTGATTACTCGAAAATCTGAGGGTGCAAAAAGAATAAAATATTGAGAAAACGTCCTTTAAAGTTGTTGAACTGAAAAATAAAATTTTGACGCATTCAATGTATTTTTGTACATGCTATAAATATACCTGTGATATTTATGACTGGTTTTGTGCTCCAGGGTCTCATATCATGAAAAAATAAATAACCAATTATTTTCTATTTTATTTTAATTGATGATTACTTTATTCATACTTATAGTTAATGCTTATATATATTCATAGTAAACGTATTGGTACAGTATCACAAAATCAGAGCCAATTTAGGACAATGTTACTCATTCACTGACACATGACACTGCATTTATGAGTTCCTGTTTTGAGCTCAGTCCAAAATGTGTTCAATTCTTTTGGCTGCGGTACTTTGTGCCAGTCAATTACAAGACTGCAGCTAGACGCTGATGTAAACGTGTGCCTCCGGTGCCACATCCGTCCCCTCACAGTAACGCACGAGCACTTCAGCCAGAGCCTGTGTGCGTTTCGCAGGGATTTTCCTGTTCATCCACCCCCATCATTCTTCTGTGTGTGTGTCAGTTTTTGGGGGATGTGGGGGAGGTTCTTTAGGGTCCCTCAGTGCTGAGCCGCTGAAGTCCTCACAGCTGCACCGTGAGACCCTAGATTTACAGGTGCCACTGACCCTTTCATCAGAGGAAGTCGACTCGGCCGGCTGTTCCTCTCTTTTTCCAGCAGAGGCCCAGAATCTTTGATGAGTTTTAGTTAAAGGCGCAACTTCCTACTAATCCACTTCTCTGAACTGATGCAGCTAGTGAAAGCATTTCCTGTTTTAATCATCAACACAACTATTCCGGAAGATCCAATTAACCCACGAAGCTTAATTCATAGCATGAGTACCTTATTATTAATAGTTTATTATTAGTCTAATAAATGAGAAAACGTTTCTTGTTCAAAGTTGTCAACTTTGCCTTGAAATGGATAAAAAACAAAAAAAAGAATGCACCGCACTCGTGGAGAGGAATGCCCGTGTTTCTGAAATACCACAGATAAAAGCCTGGCCCTCAAGGTCACAAACTTTGCAAGAGTAGAAATTAAATATTCAGAAATTTTGTGCATTTTGTTTGTTTGTGTGGACTGATTATCTTTAGACACAAACCAAAAAATAACAAAAAGTATGAAATATTTTAGAATGATGAAAACGTAAAGATTTTGAATGCATGATTATTATAAAGTTATATTAAGCTCAATATATATATATATATATATATATGTGTGTGTGTGTGTGTATGTATAAATATTATTATTATTATTTTTATATAAATTATATTTTTGCACAATATTTTGCCATATATATATATATATATATATATATACATTTTGAACAGGTTCTTGTTATAGAAAATTATTACTCTCTTATTATGCTAATTGTTTTTCATTAAATATATGTGTATTTCAGGGTATATATATATATATATATACACACACACTTTTTTTTAACTAGACCACATTTTACATAAAAATGTTAATAATAAAGTCCCAACAGAATAGTCCACAGAATATCTTCAAATATTTATGAAATATTCTAAATTATTATAATTTTTACACTAATATATATATATAGATATATATACATATTGAAATATATATATATAGCAAATGTATATGCATTTTTTACTTCAGAAATTGCTCGCAAAATGTCCTCTAATAAACATTCCTTAAACATTGATTAATAACAGAATAACAGCAATAGGCCTGCTTATGAAAATAAAGCACATACACGTACTAGAATCCGTTCTAGCATCTCCTCAAGAGAAATGTTTGTGAAGACCAAGAAGATGGACTCGGCTCAGCGAGACAGACAGTTATACATTTATATTTCAGTCCCATCTCAATGGCAAAATAATTAATCTGAGATTGCGCTTCACTCCAAAAGACATGTAGCACAACGATCAGCTCGTATTGATTGACCCCTGGAGGACGATGGAGAGTTGATTGGCATCCGTCGCCATCAGAAAACATGTTCTGAACAGCCATGTGGGGAAATAGCTTGTTCCTCTTCATCCTTTCAATGGGATCAAGGTCCACTAACCCCATGTCTGTTTAGGAAAATTAATCTGTTGAATATAAGAAAAGGCTATTAATGCAATGGGCTTTGGTTTAGAATGGAGCCACATTTATTGATCAGAGGTCAAATTCTTCTTCTAGAAAAATGTCAAGTGCTTTATACACACTTAGATGAAAACGCAGTCTGTCTAAATAGACTGATAACCATAAGCAATATGATACAATAGTGAGGGAACATTCACAATTCATCACGTCTTTGGCAATCAATAGGCGTTGATAACGAACATATTTCCTGAATATTGCTATGTTTTCAGTTAATGCAAACATCAGACTGACTTGTATGAATCACCTGAATTAAAACTGTTACAAAAGCAAAAAGATGTATGTGATTAGTAACGCGATCTTACTTGCTTTCCATGCTTTATATATATATATATAAAATATAATTATTTAAGTGTTTAATTTATTTATAGTGACATGTAAAAATGCAATATAATATATTGTAATATTATTATTACTATGTAATATATAAAAGTATGTTATATAATATATATATAAAACAAATATTTGCTGATATATTGCTGTTATATCAAATAATATGATATTTGTTATATAAAATACATAAATATATGCTAATATGTTGTAATATTATTACTATTAATATATAATTATACAATGTAATATGTAAAAATAATGTGTGTACCATGTAGTTTTAAAATATATATTTATCTATCCTTATATTTACATATTATATAATTAAAATTAAATAATAATAAATATTAAATACTTTTAATTATATTAATATACACATGAAAACGCACATCTTTCATCACTATCTGACTTGATCCTAAAAAAAATTTATATATTTTTATTATTATTTTCTTTTAATCTTTTCATGTCTAGCTTGTATTGGAACAATGCTTGAAACTTATTATTACGAGCATTTCCTGTGTCTATTTGCCTCTTAAGATGAATCGCTTGATGCATTGAATAAACACGTCTGCTAAATGAATATATGCAAAATGTAAAACATACAGTATTTATTTATGTCATTATTAATTTATTCATTTAAACCACTTACACCAGTATCTGTGGTGATACTCAGCTGAAATCTACAAATTAAAATCAAAATAATTTAATAATTTAAAAGCAACTATGACAGGAAACATCCAGAAATGTTATTCCTGTGACGGTAAAGAGGAGCAGAGCGCCGAGCTTTGACTTCCCTATTAAGAAAGAGAGACATATTTAATGAGTGGGAAAGCCTGCTCAAGCATTAGAAATTCAATCCTGCCCATTACTGCCGTAATGAAGCCGAGCTAATGGAGCAGGACTCCAGGTACCCTCATCTAAATGAAGAGGTGGAACTAGTAGATTTTTCCCTTCCTGAAGTGTCCATAATGCTTACATCTAATAGCCATTACCTCTGCTTTAAGGGGACAGAATGTGATTATGACCGTTGGGAAATAAAAATAATAAGGGCTTGTATGGACAATCTGAGGACAGAAATTCAAGAGTTTGCACAAAACATAAATAGGAATCATGCTGAAGACATTTATAATAGTTTTTATGATGACATTTGTACCCCCCCCCCCCCCCCAAAAAAAAATAAAAAAGCATTTATGTCTTCAAATCTTAGATGTTTAGTAAAAACCCTTGAGCCTGATCTCACAGCAATTCGTACATATTTTACGAGGTGGCTAATTCGTACAAATTCGTACGACCTCGCTTATTCATATGATTTTCGCTAAATTCTACATATTTTACGAGTTGCCAATTGGTATGAATTTGTTTGAATGGCCTATACCTAACCCCCGCCCCTAAACCTACTCATCACTGGTGTTTAGACAAATTGTAATAGTGAGGTCGTACGAATTTGGATGAAATAGCATGAATTTGCCAACTTGTAAAATACGTACGAATTGGTCGTGAGACTGTGTTAGAACCCTCTATTATCTATTAAGCATTAGTAAGCATCATTTATTAGGTACTTTCACTTGGAGGTGGGTGTCCCGAACCCTAACCCCTAATTTTACATTTTTTGCATAGCATTGTCCGAAACAGTCACTACCGAAACGTGTCATAATTGTTTTGGTAGTGACAAATGGAAACACATAATCCTCGTATTAAGGGAAAATTAACTTTTTTTTTTATTTTTTTTTTTTTTTATTTTAGTTGTGTTGTAGAATGCAAGTTACCATTCTGTAAGGAGATTTTGTTGCAACCATTACAGCATTACTGTCACTACCGGAAACGTGCAGTCACTACCGAAACATTGGATGCTTTGTCACAAATAAACTATATTTTAAGTTATCAACTAAGATGTTTTTGTTCAATGCTTATATAATCCTCATCTTTGAAATCAGTATGATCAACTTTTTGCCTTTTACAAAAAAATATTTAATTAATTAAAAATGCAACAAATCTCATAAATTTGTACTTAAAATTTAGTTAAAAGTGTAATTGTTATTGATTTACCTATGAAAAAAAAAAAATCAAATACCAAAAAAGATTTATTTACATTGTAGATGTTACATGTGTCAATGTTATTGTTGTCGTTTCCCCCATGTGCTCTTTGCTTTTTCCCTGTGTCCCAGTTTAGTAATTCAGTTAGTCTTGTCAGGTGTGCTTTGTTAATTATCAGTGATTGCCTCCCCTTTATTAGTTGCTGTCTGTCTTTCAGTCCTTGTCCGTCATTAACGTTGCATGTGTTTCTGTGAATGTTATATTTGGATACTACTCCACGTATTGATTTATTATTAAAAGACGTTATGTTTATTTCTACTCCACGACTTCTGCGCTCTTCTTCACCTGCACAGAACCGTAACAGTAGATGTATGCAAAATAGGAATAGGTCAATATAATAATTCTAATTAAATTAGTATTACTGTGTTTCAGTAGTGAAATCTTTTGAAATATTATGGAATATTTGCAAGAGGAGAAATATTTCTAAACTTTCTGAAAATCCAATATGAGAATTAACTGCACAATGACTAGAAATGTGTACCTTGGATATTATACAATTTCCGTCCCCCCCAACCCAAAGATGTTCTGACTTTGGACCAATTGTGTAGAATGGCCCATTTAATAAAACAGGAAAGAGTAACAGTTTTTAGTTTAGAGTGTGCTTAAAAGCTAAAGTTGTTATTTTCCATATAGGCCATCCTTCATTTATGTAACAGTGTCCTTTAGATCCCTTTGGAATTCTGTAACAACAACAGCAGAAGAATTGTCTCATAAACAAGCATTTTTATCTGTCAGACAAGATGGCACAGTCCTTCTCTCTGAACTCACAACAGTCCTCTGAAGCCTCTTCCTGGCAAACAGAGCACGACGCAACACCTTTCCTTTCCATCGTAACATTGGCTCACAATGCAGGGATGGCAGCTCGGGACCCTCAGGATAGGACGTAACCGTTTTCAACACTTCCTCCAGCTTTGGGCCACAGAAGTGGTTTTTGCGTGTTTTTCGAGAGCGGGGCAGCAGGGAGGGGTGAGACTGAAAACAAACGGACCCGCTCGGACACTTTGATCTTCGTTTCCTGCCAATTATTTACGTCTGTTTCTCACGAATCTTTTTTTCACTCTCTTATGCTTGATTGTGGCTCGCTTCCCTAACTTTTCACCCTCGGACACAATACGATTTCTCTTTAAAAGTTTCTGGCAGGAAGCTATAAAAACACCTCAGTTGCTGCTGTTATTTGTTTGGAATATAAAGTAGCTTCCAGCAGAATATTGTGCTTTAGATGTTTGATAACCCACTATAAATATATATCATACAGTAATATCTAAACATGTAATTATATAATAGTATATAGTATGTATAAAAGTAGATATACATTTTTTTATATTATTCATTATTTTAAGTAATATTTAAATAGATAAAAAAAAACAATTAAAAATTTTCAAATATATATATTAAATAATAATTAAATAAGCCAAATAAATATATATATATATATATATGAATATGACAATAAGAAAAAAATACTAATAAAAAATTATAATTAAAATAATTAATTAATTATTGTAAGTAATAATTAAGATAACTAAATATTTCAATAATACAAATGAAATATGAAAAATACATGTAAAATATATTTTATTGTAATTAAAATAAACAATATACAATTAAATAACAATAATATAATTTTATTTAAGTGTCCTTTATTTACCATTTGATTTTACAATTTAAATAAAAACATGAAAATAATGAACTTTAGTTATTGATTAATAATTACACTAATAAAAAATCATTTTAAAAATATCTTCCAAATCTTTACAATGCATGGGCTATTGAGCGATATTAATTTTAAGCATCCAATCAGTTTCTGAACTATAAAATGCATTGCTCACTCAAATGGGTTGCAAACAGAACCTCACATTACTACTTAAACAAAAAATTGCAATCTAAAATTAAATGACTAATAAAACCAATAATCTGCAAAAGATTGCGAAATGATTTAACTTTAATAAGTTGTCTGGCATTCTAACTATCATATCAACATAAAATTCGAATTAGCATCCAAGATGCGTTGTTTATTCAAAAATGCGTGCTAACCTTCATCACCAAGTGTTTTTTGCTGAACTTTGCTGAAAAGTCATGGAGGGGTATGAAAAGAATGATAAAGGGGCAGGGCAATCAGTAGCAGGACCTCCAGAGAGGGGCCATTAATCTGAGGCCAGGCGTGGCACCCGTAGCCTGACCGGCGTGACCACCGGCCCGTTCCCTTGACCCCCGCACCGCAGCGATCTGCTGAAGAGGCAGCTGATAAAATGGCCATTTTGGAGAAAAGCAGGAATGATTGTGGCCTATGTTACTGGAGCAAAGCAAAAGACCTGTGATGCTAAGGGGCAACCCTTAACTTTCCTCTAGTCTACAAAAGCATGTTTTTTGGGTATTGCTGAGGGTATGTGCATCAGAGCATGTGTGTGTGTGTGTGTGAGGAACATGCATAGTGGTTACATATTTACCAAGAATGCAGATCTCTGGTCTTTCAAACAAACAAACAAACAAACAAAAATAACCCATAACACAAACATGTAACCTTATACAGTATGTCTTGCAATGCATTTTGAAATATTCTGGTAATTTAAGTTAACTGAGTTAAAGACTATGATTAGATTCACCATGGGAAAAAACTACATCAAATAAAATGATGGAACAAAATTAATTTTAATTAAATAATTGAATTATGATTATTTATTTTAAAGCCCAGTATGGGTACAAAATATTAGTTTCAATACATTTTTAAATTACACACACACAACAACAACAACAACACACTACTCCTTAATGTATATATTTTAAATGCTAATTATAATATTATATACTTATATACTATGTATATATAATTAATCCATATATTTATAAAATGATTATATATATGTTTAATAAATATGACATTTTAAAACCAGCAGATATATTTTTAAATGACTGTTTATTAGAGATTCAACTAAGCAAAGAATAAAAAAAGTGACAGTGAAGTGACTTGTGGCCAGGTACGATGACCCATACTTGGAATTCTTGCTCTGCATTTTAACCCATCCAAGTTGCACACACACACACACGGAGCAGTGGGCAGCCAGTGCTGTGGTGCCCAGGGAGCAGTTGGGGGATCAGTGCCTCGCTCAAGGGTCGTGGTATTGAAGGTGGAGAGAGTGCTTGTTATTCACTAACACCACATACAGTCCCTGCTGGACTGGGACTCGAACCCACAACGATCTAAAACATTTAAATATATATTTTAAATCTAGAATTTAGTATCAACATTTTTTTGGGACAAAAACGTTTGTCTAATTTGTTCAGTTGTTCGATTATTAGATTATTGTTCATGAGACACACTTTTGTTGCCTATAAAAGCTACATATCTAGCATTTACCATATTTATTTATAATGTCGAAATGGCATAAAAATATAATTTTATTAAATATTATTAAAATCATTAAAATATTATTTTAAACTATTTTATATTTTTATTACATACTTTATATTTTAACAAATATTTATTCACTATTTTATATATTTGACAAATATTTTACAACTATTATTAAATTATATTTTTAAAAATGTAAATAAAAGATTCCAGTATCTTTAAATGTAAAATTTAATAAAAAAAAATTGTGTCCAACAAAATGGGATCTGTGTTATTGTTAACTGTGTTATTTTTACATTTTTTAGGATTTAAAGTATATGTGTGTGTGTACAATATATAACATATCTACATATATATATATATATATATATATATATATATGTGTGTGTGTGTGTATATATAATTAAATATGATTGTTAAATGTAAAAACATTTGTTCTTTAGACACAGCCTCCCAGTTTCAATCAGCTGTCATCCATCAACAGATCAAATCCTCATTCATTCATTTCTTTCCGCTCTTATTAGTGTGTTATGCCTATTCCAGCAGAAGATGGGCAGTGTTTGGGGGGGACTGTGAGATGAAAGGCCGAGACGGAGGCTGGCCATCGCGTGTTTGGAGGCAGCAGTTGGGAGTCTGATGACAGAACGGTCTTTGGGAATTTAAGAGTAGCTTGGAGTGCGCTTTTCCCTTCGGATGACAGCTCCAGGAAGGAAGGCTTCTCTTTTCAAAGGCTCTAGCTTTATTTATATTACACATTTTCATCGAAGGCCTCTTTCAAAGCCAGACGGCTTTTTTTCAGCCGCTCCACGTTTATGTTTTATCACCGACCGTATGTTTGCTTCCGGACGAGCGGCCTTTATTTCTTCGCAACTGTTCGGCAGGAAACAAAAAAAAGGCAGGGCAGGGTTCTTCTCTTGCTCGTGAACAGTAAACACTGATTAGCTCCGCTCACAGCTCATCCGTCATTAGCCATTATGAGCTCGGGACGGCTACGTGATGAATTAGCTGTCATTCAAAGCAGCCACATCATTTAGGACTGTATCACTGCTGACAAAAAAACAGTGTCATGTGACCGCCGGCTCCTACGGGACGGGGAAGAATCAAGGCGAGAGGCGTTCACCTGTTAGCTGTCAGTTTAATAAAGCGCCGAAAGATGAGTTACCGAGCTATAAATCACTGCTGGTGTCCTGCGGAGACTGATGAGCAGCCGTGTGCAATTGAACCATGTAGAGCATGTCAAAACAGGAAGTGAGGTCAGAGGAAATGAGTCACATGAGGAAGTCTGGTCGCTACTCTTCTTCAGAGATGCAAAAAAGGGTAAAAAGATGATTAAAGTAAAAAAAAAAAATTGTGGTTATGTACGTATTTGAGAATAAAGCTTTAAATAATTGCATTATTTTTGGATTATTTACATAAAATAATTTCAGTTTATATATTAAATACCTTTAGAAGGATGTGAGTGTTGTCAAACGATTAATCGCGATTAATCGCATGCAAAATAAAGGTTTTTCTTTACATAATGTATGTGTAGTGTGTATATTTATGTATACTGTATATAAATACACACACATACAGTATATATTTTGCAAACATTTATTTAACATGTATTACATATTTATATTAGTGCTGTTAAGTATCTATATCGCTTATATTGCGGGTTTTTTTTTTTCAGATTAACGTGTTAAAAATATTTAACGCAATTAAAGGAGGGGCATGGCTAGGGTTGGCCACCCCACTCACAACTGCTGCTTCTGTCACTTTTCTCTTGACAAGAAGGGCATTTATTCAGTCGCAGAACGTCTTTACGACCACATCAAACAGGAGACGCGCGCTCCACTTCACTTCAGCGCCAGGCGCGACTCAAAGAGTGTGAAAAATAGTCTTGATTTACATGTATGGGTGTGTATTTATATTTATAGAAATATATTTAAAAAATTATTCAAATCTAAAACTTTTAAATATTTTTAATCTTATATTTAATATTAAAATATTTTTCTAACAAAATAGGAGTTGTCCAGCATTTAGATTATTAGATTATTTTTCTTCGTTTATTCAATGTGTTTGAATAAAAACATTAACTTTTTGTCACTTGAAAATATTAAAATATCTAAATAAGAAATGTATAGTATAGTATAATAATATAATATAATATAATATAATATAATATAATAAAGAAATATGTAAATGTTTTCTAATATAAATACTTTTAGAAAAATTGCATATACTATTAAAATAGTATCATCAAATTATTATAATATTTAGATTATTTTCCGTCCTATATCAGGGAATAAAATTCCTTTTTGTCAAAGCCAGGTGAATTGATAAATACTTTGCATTATTTTATGAGCATTTTATTAAAATAATATTTTTTCATTTGAATATTTAGTTATCTAAATTTTAAATATTGAACATTTTCAATCAGTATTTAATTAGACAAAAAAAAATCAAAATGGCATTTGTCTCAAAAGTTTGCATTTTCTTTATATTTATATTTATAGATAGATACAGATAGATATAGCAAAAGATAAAGATACTGTCTCTGGTGAAAGTCATTGTGTAATCATATATATGAGATGAAGCTATAAGATAACTTTTTCTCATATTTGTCACTAGAAAAGCATTCATTTTAGACCCCAGGTACTGCAAGCTTATCTGTATAAAGTGTGAAAAATTTGGATAGGAATCTTTCATAGGTATCCTTCAAAACTGCGCAGGTCAAAGGTCAGCCTTTCTTCAGGATGAAATAAAAAGTTTGCTGTACAATCAGACTTCAGAGCCTCTGAACAGCCGTTTCCCCTCGCCGTCAATTAATTAATTAGGAAAAGGTGTCATTTGTATGGGACTCTTGAGAAATCAAGGGCAAGAAAACTCTTTTTCTCTCTCTCTCTCTTGTTCTTGTTGTCAGTGCTTCATTAATTTTCTCGGGGTAAATCACATGTGGAAGCTGTCAGGGTGTAGATGTATCTCTTCATCACCTCGGGGAGCGCGTGTGTGTCTGAAGCGGGGCCCGTGGGTAATCTTGACGGAGCCTTGTAAACAAGATGCTAATGTCTGATAAGAAAAGCTGATGCTAATGACAAATGGTTAATAATGGCAGGAGACTGCGGAGAGCGAGAAAGTGTATTGATTATCCTTATTACCCAAAGCATTCGTCTCGGGAGGAGGAGGGAAATTAGCCTGCGCCTGCCCCCGATGACGGACTGATTGCTCTGGGGGCCCTGAATAGGACAAATGCGCTCGCAGAGAAACACATAAACCTCAGAGGAGATGAGAAGTCAAAATGTCCCCGCGACTTTTGTTGAGAAGCCCTTTTATAGTATACTTCAAATGTTATTTATTCATTTAATTGTATTTCATTTCAATTTATTTTATGTATTATTGCAAATAATCTAATGCTAATGAAATAAAGTTTCATGACTGCTTTTAAAGAGTGCATGTTGTAATAATGGTAATGTAATAATGACAAAATGAAAAGGTTTCATAAAAGTAGTTTTTAAATCATGTTTTGTTGCATGTGCGTTTAATTTCCCGTGTTGACAAATATACTAACATATATACTAAATATACTTGATTATAATTTTGACAGGTGTTTTATTTAGTATTACAGTATCTGTATATTTACTGTAAAATATCTTGAGTAGGGGTTTTAAATACAGATTATTGTAATCTATTTGTTTTAATTGTTTTCTATTAAACAATTAAAGCGTGTTAATTATATTTAAAATATGAAGAAAAAAATATATATTATAAAACATATAATGACATGTATACAATTTTACTATAGTACAAAACAAAAATGGGATTTGTTCTTTGTTGATACCGTTTAAATGCTAATTGTTATACATTTAATTATATACATTATAAATTAAATTTAAAAGTAAAACTTAATTTAATCTTTTTTTAACACTTAAATGTTAAACTTAAAATGATATTTAATATTTAAATAATTTAATGTTCTGGTGTGTGTATGTGTGTGTGTTAAATATAATTAAATTTCATATAATGAAAGGTATTTTTAATTTAAAACATGCTACAATATATGCCATATTTATACACACACACATACATACAACATTTTATTTATATATATATATATATATATATATATATGTATATATAGACATACACGCATACCATTATTTATATGTGTAAATACATACAATGTGATTTGTCTGGCCATTTTCTACATTTATATGTAAATTTTTATTCACTATATTATAATATTACACTATATTACTGTATTTAATTAAAACTTTTACTTAAATTAGTAAATTCATTTTGTTGTTTTGTTGTATTTTTTCCATAACTTTGTGAATTTATAAGTAAATTATATTTAACCACTCATTCATCTGCCCCAACGTTTTATCAGCAACAACTGAACCCGACACCGTGGACATCCTAATCACATGGCAGAGGCACATGGCTTGCAAAAGTTGACATCACATGTGCCTTCAAAATCATGCCCATTCACCCCGATTTCTGGCACCTCTTCGGCATACAATGGCGGAAGAGGTTCCTATTCTATTTCGCCGTTCACCTAACCTTCGGATATAAAAGCAGTCCCAAAATAGCAGTCCCTTGCTCTTCGAAGCAATTTGCTGGATCCTGTCAAATAACTACAAGATCCACCACCTCATCCACTTACTCGATGACTTCCTAGTCATCTCCCCTTCCCATGTCCCTCCCGCCACAGACCTGTCAATGGTACTCAAAGTTTTCAACCATCTTGGAATTCCAATTGCCCAAGAGAAATCTCTAGGCCCTAGCACATGTGTCGAATTTCTAGGCATCAATCTCGACTCACAGAAATTGGAAGTCTCCCTGCCAAAAGAGAAATTGGATAGAATCATCACGATTTCTATCAATTTTCTAGCCCAACCCCAGTGCTCCAAACACGAACTCCTTTCTATTTTGGGGCACCTAAACTTTGCAATGTGTATAATTTCCCATCATGAATGCATTGCAAGGCATTCATTTCCCACCTGCTAACCCTATCCCCATCCCTTCCCTCGAAGATACCTTAACCCTAACCGACCCTTGTCTACGAGAACTCCAGCGCTGGATTTCTTTCCTTTCCCAGTGGAACAGTCATTCTTTCTTTTACAAAGACTGTCTGGCCGACCTCGTAGACTTCCAGCTGTTTACAGACGCTGCTCCCTCATTAGGCAAATTATGGTTTGCCTCCCCATGGCCCCCAGAACTAGCAGAAGTCCCGCCCCACCAAGCTTCAACTGCCCTGTACGAACTATACCCCATAGTCGTCGCCGCCGCCCTCTGGGGCAAAGAATGTACTGCTTCTTGCATCCTAGTCCATTGCGACAATGAAGCTACAGTCCACTGCATTAACAAACACAGTTCCCACTCCCCAGCCATCATGCCCCTGCTCAGACGCCTTGTCTGGATTTCTGCCATCAATCAATTTGTTATTATTGCTAAACATATTCCCGGTAAAGACAATACCATTGCTGACTCCCTCTCTCGCATTCTATTACAGAAATTCAGAATGCTGGCGCCAGATGCCGAACCCCCTGCCAACCCCAGTGCCTCCCTTTTCGCAACTGATATTCCCCTAAACCACCCACTAAGACCTCTTTATGACCATTCACTTAAAGCCATGATCAAAGCAGTAGCCCCCAGAACCCTCCAGTCTTACCTCACAGCCTACATCACTTCCATCAAAGGATACCTCAGTGGAATTCAATTCTTCCACAAATTAGTACACAGCTCCATTTCCCCCGCCATCACTAATGCCCAAACCAGCCTCATTATCAAAGGTTTCCAAAGAGAAAACCCTTCTCGCCCCGACCAGAGGCTTCCCATAACTATGGAGATCCTAACTCTTTGCATCTCCACCTTCCACCAAGGCTATTGCAACCCTCTCATTGATCACACCCTAGACGCTATGTTTACCCTAGCGTTCTTCGGATTTCTAAGAGTATCTGAATTTACTTCTAACCCTCCCTTTAACCCATCCATCCACTCCACCATTTTCGACCTTTCCATTTATAACCACGAAACCATGACCTTTTTTATCAAACGCAGCAAGACAGACCAGTTTAACGAAGGTCACCAAGTCTATATCTTTAAGCTCCAGTCCCCTACCCAACCCTGCCAAACATTACGAGCCTTCTTAGCTTTCAGAAGCTCGTTCGCCTCCTCTCCCCACAAACCCCTTTTTACTGACGAATTCAACCAACCCGCTACAAGGCTTTGGTTTCAAAAACACCTAAAAATCATCCTCTCAAAATCCGGGATCTCCCCAGAAAGATATTCCTCCCACTCTTTCCGAATCAGCAGCAGAAAGAGGCCTCGCTCCTAAGCAAATCCAAGCCTTAGGTCGCTGGACCTTTGAAGCTTTCAAAAATTACATCCGCTTAGATCCAGCAAGTCATGCAAACTCCTCCTTCCCAAACCAAAAGCCATCATGCAAGTCTACTCCATCTCCACAGGAACTTTCCATAACATTCCACCTCCGCAACCTAGCAACTGCTACCTCTGCAGAGGTTCATTCACACCCACCTCCGCAGAGGTTAAATCCCAGCTACCTCCTTCCCATCTCTGCAGAGGCTTAGCTACCTCCGCAGAGCCACAGTGAGGCTCCCCTTGTCTCCCCATAAGATCCGCAACTACTACCTCCACAGAGGTCCTACTAACCTATCCTTAGTCCAGCATTCCTCCCTATTGCCCTTTTGGGGGGGGTGCACTTTGGCTGCTGTCCTCTCTAAGCTCTTTTGGGGGGCAGCCGGGGTTTAAGCCAGACGCTGAGCCCTTATCCTCACTAGGGTTCTAATCGCTAGGGTTCGAGCCTGCCGTTCTCCCACTCCCTGGACAGCACGCCAAACCCGCTTACATTATATGAGGAAGCATGAACACCTGAAATGAAGGTTTTGACAATAACATAGTTTTGGGTGGAGCACTGGACGAATTACCCACAGCTGTTAGCAATTAGCTAAACAATCCCCTGGTTACGATCACCCAATCAAATCCTTACCAAGCACTATAAAACCATAGTTTCCCATTCATCCACATCACTTTTGCAAAACCCTCCCCCTCCCCTTCTGCCTCCTCTAATCACGACTTCCCACTCCGGGAGGCAGCCGGGGTTCGAGCCGGACGCCGAGCCCTTACCGTCGCTAGGGTTCGAGCCCGCCGTCCTCCCGGCCCGCTCCCTGGACAGCATGCCAAACCCGCTTATCAATATTATATGAGGAAGCGTGAACACTTGAAATATACTGCAACAAAAATGGGATTTTTCTAGCCATTTTTCTATATGTATTTTTTTTTGTATTAGACTTTGAGTCTGTAATAAAAGCTCTGATATTTTTATATATGAGGTCATTGTATACACACACACACATAGTGTATATATATATGTGTGTGTGTGTGTGTGTGTGTGTGTGAGAGAGAGAGAGAGAGAGAGAGAGAGAGAGAGAGAGAGATGAGCTAGTGTCCAAAACCCCAAAAATAAGTACTGTAAATACATACATAAACGAAACATTCTTAAGCTCAACAAACTATTTATAAAAACTATAATACTTCTTCATTTAATTATAGCTTATATGCAAAAGGGTGTCCGAAAGCATTACAAGTATATTAGAGGTGTATTTATTTCTGTAATAGTGCTCTTTTTAAAAGTGTGCTAGCTTTAAGTGTGCTTCTTCTTCACTGGGTATACTGTCATTGCATCAGGAGTCAAAGAGAGCGAAGGTTTGGCTTGTCTGTCTCACCACATCTAAGAAAGCCTGACTTTCCTTGGGTACGTGCCACTCTTACTCATAAACCCTGGTTGGAAAATACTTCCAGTTAATAGTGACCACCCTGAGAAGTCTCGGAGTTATAGATTCAATAAATTTTGCATTAATTTTCAGTTTCAAAGTTGGTGTTCTGGTGAGACTTGGGCGCTCACCCATATCAAGTTTCTCAGGTATCTGCACGAGATGGGGGGGAAGGCCTTTTTTTGATGGTTAATCCACAATTACTTTTTTTCGTCTGAAGTGCTGACTTCTCCAGAGAGGACCGGAGAGGGCCGTCTAGGTCACCAGAGGAGTGCCCATCTAAGCAGCGCAAAAAATGAGGTCGCTCGTTTCTGCTGTTTCACCAAAATCCGTCCCAGGTCGAGCTGGAGACATAGAGATCCAGACCTGCGTTTGTTTCAGGGATGCTTTGTGTGGAAGAAGACTGAGATGCAAGACAAGAAAACTTATTTTTAAGATTAAAATCATTAGTTAAGGCACGTTTTACTCATTTGTAGCCGAGGCCTACATGACTGTGTGTGTTCAGAGCATTTACATGTAACGTTTTACAGTAAATTTATTCAGTTGAAGCTAAAACTAGCATACCTTATAAAAATGAACCCTGGGTTTACCAGCACAACATGGTTAGTTAAACCACAAATTAACCATGGTTTTGCTACACTAACCATAGTTTAACCATGGTATTTGTAAGAAAACTGTGTGTTCATGGTAATCAATACTTCACTTTTACTACACGTTTACCATAGTACAACCATGGTTAATTTGTGTAAAGTATACCCATGTTTATAATATAATGCAATATAATAGAGTATAATGTAATGTAGTGTAATATTAGAGTTATTTAAGCATTTCAGTTCAAATTGGCATGATACAATCCAAAAAAAGTACAGTAATAAATTAATAAAAAGAATATAAATTAATATAGGCCTTGTTTATATTACTTTAAGTTATTACAAGTAAATTAAACAATTTTTCAGCAAATAGTATGTGTATGTTTTGTTAAAAGTTGCATGATATACGTTTAATATTTAAAACCTAATAGCTAATATAATATAATAGGCTATAATACAAGGGTTATGTTTTTATATATAACATAGTGTATTTATTTTATTTATTTAGAATTTTAACTGAAACTAGCATGATATGATCCATGTTTATGATATATAATACAATATAATAGATGAAATGCTACTTTATTAAGCCATTTTCATAAATAGCCCTTATGAACATTGTCCATGGTTTTACTAGCTATAAATAAAACATGGTTAGTAAAGTTGGTATTTGTAGTAAAACTGGTTATACAAATGGTAATCAATACACCAACAAAACACAGCAAACAACTACAGTAAAACCACAGCTAATTTTCCTCTCTGAACCATATTAAACGGGTTCTTTCTTTCTCAAACATGAGCACGTGTGCTTTATTGGTGTTATGTACTCAGCTGCTCTGAACAGCTTCGGTTGGTTACAGTCTCATCTGGGGTTTGGACTGTAATAATGGCGCCTGATCGATAACCATATTTGTCTTACAGTAAACGTGCTAAAGTATTTATGAATTATTTGATTCCCCGCTCCAAATAAATCAAACTCGTCTGAACCGCGTCGTAGAGGTCAGCGTAATGAATAGCTTTATTGAAATCAGCTGATATAATGTTATCCGCGGAAGGAATGTAGAAATGGGATCAATTGGACTGCATTAATGGACGCGGGCGTGAAGCGGTCGGCGCATGCGCGCTGCGAGAGTCCTCAGCTCGGCGCACAGCTGGATCGTGAAGGATACGGCCAGACAGATGCATTGTGATGCGTTGAAGGTCAGGCCTCATTGTGTGACTGCAGCTCGTGTCTATTTAATCTGTACAAGCTCTACAGCGACCATCCAATCAACCCCCCCACCACAAACACTCACACACACACACGACCCTCGTTCATCACGACAAAACACTCTAATTCTGCCCTTTACAGAAGATACTGAAGAGAAATGGTGAATATGGCAGATAACTACAGATGCACCTACTTTTTATAGATAGATAGACAGATAGGTGTAAAATCTGTGAATTATGCCTACATATTTTATATAAATATAGTATATAGAATTACATGAATTATATAATATATATACATATATAATTACTACAGGCATATTTGTATCATACAGCAATCAAATAATGAATGTGTGTGTGTGTGTGTATATATATATACTGTATATATGTATAAATTAATATTACGGGTTAGGTATGTTTGTATAATATTAAAAAAGCAATTAATTTTGTACTAATATATATATTTCTTACTGTAATTATTAATATTATTAAAAATAGTATATATTAATTGTAATAAAATATAATTTACATAATTACATATATAATTATAATGAATATACAATATATATAATATAAATGTAATAATACTTTTTTAAATGGAAGAGCAGGTGTTATTTTGATTATGTAGAGATACAGATTAGAGGCATTTTTATTATTATCTGGAATAACATACATTATGTAATAATATAATTAATATTATTAATATAATACTTTCTGTGTAATAGAATACTACTACTAATAATATTTAATTGTAAAATTATAATTATTATAATAATTATATTATATTAGAATTATAATACAAAAAATAGAATTGTATGAAATATTACATAATATAATTTATCTAACAATATACAAACATACATAGCCATTCTAAGTTCTAACTATAATAACATTTTGTTTGTAACAGTTTTTATTATTGTCACCTGTAATAACATGCATGAAATAATAATATCATTTATATAATGAATATCAGAATTACTGTGTAACAGAAAATGTTCTATATAGCCTACGTTTGGTTGATAAGTACCAAGTCAGCTTAATTTTTATTATTCGGAATAACATCAACTGATCAATCTTTCACATTAAAACAGTAACAAGCTTTAAGCAAATACAGGCTCAGTTTTCATTCCTCCCTGACTTTAAGAACTTATAATAGAGTCAGCTGTTTATTATGCATTTAAAATAGCTTTACAAGCCACCGTGAGGATAGGCTTTCCCTCGAAGAGACGTCTCAGCGTCTGTTTGCAATCAGCAGCTCAAGTCACCTAAATCATGTGATGTCATCTGGCGTTGAGAGCGCTCAACACGTGGGAGGTATTGAGGCGGGAAACATGTTGAACAAGCGCCTTCCTCGCCGTGGTCTAGGAAATGTGGGAACAGGACGGGCAGCCATCAAAACACTGCGGTCAGCCGCCACTTACGCTGCAGGCAGAAAATAAAGGAGGCCGCGGGGAACGCTCGAGGTGGCTCTGGGCTCCAAAAAAAAAGCCTTCGATAAGACGACTAACACGCCGCTGTTGTTGTTGAAACGGGTCCAAGTCTGACCCTAAAACTGGGCTGGTCAGAGGCAGTGGGTTTAGGGCTTTCTCTCCTGTCCAGCTGTGATATTAACTGAAAACGATTAGGCTAGGACCACACGGGCGGCCCTCGAACCAGGCTCCACGATGCAGAGATGAAAAAGGGCGGTATTTTTAGGCCAAAAGATTTACTTCATCGTCATGAAGTGCGTTTAAGTGCCACCTATGTAGAAAATTATTTCGATGTATATCATTTGTAGCCAAATATGGAAAGGGAGCATTTTTGGCGACGCCATATTAATCATGACTCCCGTGCACATCGAACATGTTTCTCTGGTACTCGAAAATTATATGCGAGATCAGAGGCTCGGCTTTGATTTTTGTTTTTAGCAACAGTCTAGCGATTCACAAAGTTCCTTCTGCATGCACAGGTATCATTATTATTATTATTATTATTATTATGAAAATTAGTTTTAAACGCAAATTTCATCAAATGTTTCACGTTAATTTAATGTTAAAGAGACAGTCAGGTCAAATGTTCTTTAGAAAGGTCAAAAGGTCAAATGTTCTCTATGGCTTTGTTGCCATAGTTACTCTTTTTTTAAGATGTTTGTATTTTTTTATTAATTAAGATTAATTCTAAATGTAAATAATTTGATATTAACTTAAATTACCAATTTTTTTTATATTTCAATATTTATTATTCATTTATTTATTCATAAATGTAAAAAAATGTATTCCCTTTAGTGTCTTCCACAATTTTAAAATTACTGTATTTTCTAAAATAGATTTTATTTTTGAATATAATTTGTAATAATAATTATATAATTTAACATTAAACATAATTAAATTCCACCTCCAGAGCAACACAAAAATTGGGCTAGTTTTCATTCTTTTTGGGCGTGTTTTTGAGTAGGCTTTGGACTGGAAGTTTTTCTGGGACCTGGCAACCATTAACACATTGACTTAAGCCCCGCTCACCACGACTACATGCATGTAAGTGTATATTAAACATATGTGTGAGTGCCACTGCTTTGGGGCGTGTCAGATTTAGGGCACACCTCTGAAAACAATGTTTACACCATGTTTCCATTTCATTTTCTTCTTTTTTCAGACAGTTATAATGAAAGCATGCAATTATGTCTTTTTCAACAAGTGATTTCAGCTCAGTAGTCCAACAGTTCAGCAAACACTCGGAAACATCAAAATCTTGCTTTCTCTACTTCTCACAGAGATTGGCTGTCACTCGGCATTATTCGCTCTATATTTGCATGAAGTCAAGGAATGGCTCACAAACCGTGCATTAATGAGAATTATTTTTTAATCATGGTGTCAAAACACTCAAAACTCAGTGGCTGATTACTGATAAGCCTTAAAGGTCCCGCACCTTAAAACAGCATTTTTCTGGGAAGTTCAGAAAAACGTTTTCCACATATTAATATCACATACTAAATCACACGTATTAGTTGCCAATTTGTATGAATTTATACGAATGAACCCCGCCCCTAAACATCTTCAGAACACAAATCAAGACCCTTCATAGACAGTTCCTACACGATCAAAGCACAGAAAAGGAGAATAAACCTACGAGAATATTTTTTGCACGCAAGGAAGAAAATATTAACACCATTTTGGAGAGTATCCAGCAATTCGTACATATTTTACGAGGTGGCTAATTTGTACAAATTCGTATGACCTTACCTCACTCATATGAATTCACACGATTTTTGGCTAAATATTTCATGAATTTGTACAAATAACCTAAACCTATTCCCACCCCTAAACCTAAGCTTTCTTTGCGCACAAAAAGTATTCTTGTAGCTTTGTAAAATTAAGGTTGAACTACTGATGCCACATGGACTATTTTAACAATGTCCTTACTATCTTTCTGGGCCTTGAATGTGGTGCAGTAGTTGTATTGATGTCTATGGAGGGTCAGAAAGCTCTCGGATATCATCAGTAATTTAATAATTAATTTGTGTTCTGAAGATGAACAAAGGTCTAACAGTTTTAGAACGACATGAGGGTGAGTAATTAATAACAGAATTGTCATTTTTGGGTGAACTATCCCTTTAAGCAGCCTTCCTGAAGGGGTGGAAACTGGACTGAATTGTATCGTAGTATTTGTATGTGCTCTGCACTCAAGTGCAATATCAACAGATGTTAACAAACACAAGCTTCTTTCCTGCTTCTGGTTGCTAGGCGACGCTTTCTGGCCTATCTGCTTCCTCTCTCCGGACTATGGTTCATTTCCGTACAACGGTGCAAAAATAGCCGAGCCCTCTGCACCCGTCCGTGTTGTTTCTTCCTCTCTGCGCTCCACGACATCGATCAAGCCTGTTCCTGGGCTTCCTATCTCTTCCTATGGCCGACAGAAGCAAAGAGCCAGTCGGCTTTTGACCTCGTTTGATTTTTACCCGCCGTTTCACCTGTCGAGGCCTTGATTTCTTCATAGAAAGCCCTCTCTTCTATGTACTAGACGTGTTCCTTCCTTCATGTTCGTCAAGAGGGAAACACGACACCCTAAATATACCGTATAAGAATATCTGCCTCAGCACTCCACGTTAAACAAGTCCATGTGGGCCTCCTTCGCGATTTCAAGCCTTTATTTTGAATCCGGGCTCCTGCCAAGTCTGTCTTGTTGTCTCTAAATGTGTTATTCCTCGCTTCTGATTAATGTCGATCCCCGCCGCAAGATGATGTTTGAAACATGGTAATCAAGACGTAATCCCCAAATCCCTGTGTGGTCAACACGACCGAATCTGGACTTTCTCATGGGCCTTTTTTCACCAAGCCTCTTGGAAACGAGGGGAGGCATGGAGCGGAGCCATGCCAGGTTCTGCAAACTGTGGCATATGCACTTTTTCCCAAGCCACAGCTCGACCGGTGAAGATTAATTTCCACTTCTGTATTTTTGCAAAAGGAGAAGGTAATAAACTCCTGCGACCGGTTTCATGCAAAATATACACGTCTTTGTTATTGTAAGTGGCAGTGTTTTGCTAAGCAGATTGGCCATGAAGGTTCTTGATCATCCGTCTGATTCGTTGTTATTATCTAAATTTAGAATTTGTGTCTAAACGACTCCGAGAAGACTTTTAAACATGGTATATATTTTTTTTTTTACGAGGTGCACATCTCCTCTGAGGAACCTCAAATATCTCTGGTGAACACAGTTGTTTGCCCTGTTGGTTTGCTCCGCAGATATTTCCTGAGGAAAACAGACCGCTTTAAAATTCACTACAAACTCCTTTTCCCGTAAAACATAACTTGAGCTGACTCTCAAGCTGAATTTTAGTATCGCAATGCAGAAGCTGTTAGACATGCAGAGGTGTGTGTTATAAAAATATTATGGAACTTACAAAAAAGGGATGTATTAATTTACAACATTAATACACTTCAGTTCAAAATATATTATGAAAGTGTGATATTTTAGAAGTTTACAAGATTTTCCACAACTAAAAGGAAAATGCAGTCTGGTATACCTCTGGTATACTGTTGTTGGTTTTAAAGTATATTCAAGTCTGTGCCTTCATTTATTTTATTTATTATTATTATTATTATTATTATTATTATTACACATGTTAGTCTTTTTATTAATTTATATATAATGTAAAAATCAAAATGGGGAAATACAATAATATACAATAATACTATTCAACTATTTATATGCTATTATATTATTTTTATTTATACTATATTTAATATTATTGTGATTGCACATTTTTCTTATTCCACTTATTAGATTTTTTTAATTAATCTACATATAATGCAATAAACTAAGTAGTAGTAGAAGTATAATCAACATTACAAATGGTATTTCTTTATAATTATTATTTGCCTTTATTTTTTTTATAAATGATTTATTATTTATTTATTTGTTTATTAAATAATTATTTAAATATTTCTGTTATATTTATACTTAATATATTTAATATAATTTTACTATTATTTATCATATATATTTCTATCATATTTAATATTATTGCGCTATTACACTGCCTTATTATTGTTGTTGTATGTAATTTTTTACATAATTCATTGTATTTTTTTTTTATAATTTGCTATTACACATTACTGTTATTATTATTATAAAAAAACTGAATTATTAAAAATACAAAATCGTAATATATGTAATATAATACAAGTAATAGTAATACTAATAATTATAACAATAATATGAATTTTTTGTAAGAAATGAAAATAAACAATAAAATGGAAAAATCAGTCCCAGGACATCAGAAGTAAAGGGGATAAGAGAAGGTTTTGAAGGGGTGGAGACCAGACTGCGATGGCATCTTGCTCAGAAGATTCATCAATGTCTTTCCAAGCTCCAGAGAGCGGACATGCTGACTTGTTTTATGTGGGAAGGGCTTGGCAGGCCAGAGGGGGCCTGCGGTCTGATTGTAAAACATGGAAGAGGAACATGTTAAACGTATTGATACAGTCATGTCAGGAAATCCCATGACCCACCACCTCCTTAGTTTCCGCTCCAGTTTCCATTAACGTAGGCCATTACAGTCTGTCTGGCTTTGCCTTGCTAGGAAAAAGCAGCGTGTCGTGGTCAGGTGACTTCGGAAACAAAAATCCTTATTAACATCAAAAGAGGAAATTAATTCATGCTTTAAAAACTAATTCTCATGAAATAAAAAAATAATAATACCATAAGATTTTGTAATGAAATCAAGGAAATTTGATTATAGAAATATTAGATCAAAGGGGACAGGATTTACATTATATATAAATGAATAAAAAAAATCTAACATGTGGAATAAGGGACAGCAGGATGCTGCTACTGTATATAGTCCCCATCAATCAAAAGAGGTCTGACTGGAGACTATAGAGCCTTGATGAGACAGAGGGAACCTGAAAGAAAGCACTTTAAGCAGTGTACCTGTGCTTCAGGAGTCTTCTAGAGTCAAGGTAAAGGGCCCATTACTGCGCTGCCTATTTCTTGGACGTCAGTTGATATCATAGTCTTTGAAGGATGATTCAATTTCTGTCCACTAGATCTGTTTTCACAATTTCTGCTGATTTCTATGAGATTTGTCTGCACAAAAAAGTCACTTAGATCCAGAAAATGATTTCATCTGTGATATTCTCAGTTGATAATATATAATAATTATATATAATAATATATATTTAATAATATAATAATAATTAATAATATATAAAATTATATATATATATATATATATATATATATTACATTTATTTATTTTATTCTGTGTTTGTGTGTGTGTGTGTGTGTGTAAAGTGTTATTTTACTGTTATTGTATTTTTGAAATATTACTGTTATTTACAGTATTTACTGTTATTGTATTTTTTAAATATATTTCATTGCAATATATTTGACTTATAATTTAAAAATAATTATATGTTCCCTTTCAGTCAGTCACTATGACGTTACATCATTGACTGACGTCATGGGATCCCGCCTGGGAGATCAACTCTAATCTTTGGAGAAAAAGCCAATGAGAATTAGCCAGTGGTTTTTGCATGCCTAGCCACTCCCCCGTACATATGGGTAGACAAGATGGCGGCGTGCAAACCACCATTAGCTTTCTGTTTTGGGGGCAGGTCTCTCATTAAGTTGGAGAAGAAAAATATTTACCTGCTGTTCGTTCCTGCATTCCAGCGGAGAGACTACACTGGGTGCACAATTGTGTGAGTGGTCCTCCCCTCAACAGTTCCGGTCTAAAAGAACTAATTTCTTACAGCTACACGGTCGCGAAGCATGTTCTCTCTCTTTTCGATCGTGTGCTTCTACATGCGGTAGTCTCAGTTGTCTGGGCCTCATTCACGCTGAGACAGCCTTCGCGGATGGTTCATCCCCTCATTGTGAGCGCATGTCCATGGCTTTGCTCAGGTCATGGCTTTCTTTCATTAGAAGGCTAGCTTCGTCAGCTATCCCTTCTAGTTCGGCAGGCCGTAAAGGCTCCTCGGCTGCATCGTCTAGTGGCTTAGCAGACCTCAGGGTGACAACCAGGAATTGTCCACTAGGCAAGTCCACAGAGACTCCTGATCTCCTAATGCAGAGTCTCATGGAGCTTCCGAAAGATGGCGCCGGCCAACCTAGCATTTCTTTTGGTGCCCTGGAAGAGGATGAGATTTATCTTGTTGCATCAGAGGAGGGCTCCTTTGGGCAGCCAAGAGCATCAGACTGGAGGTGGACATGACAGCTCAGCTCTCAGACGTCGTTCCTTCCGGCACAAGACAGCAGTCCCTCTAAAATTCTTTCAGAGGCTCCTGGGGCATATGGCGGCCACAGTTACGCCTGAGATCCTGAGATGAGCATGGCACCATGGCTCACTCAAGGTGTTCCTCAGAGTACTGCTGCTTATTAAGCACCTGGACAGTCCCTCTGTTCCTACAGGCTAGGGTGCCATTAGAACAGGTGTCGAGGCATGTGGTTGTCTCCACGGATGCTTCTCTGATGGGCTGGGCCACAGTGTGCAACGGGCAAGCCCATTCATGACTGCAGTGGCATATCAATTGCCTCGAGTTGTTGGCTGTACTGCTTGCCCTGCGCCAATGTTGCAAAGTAGGCATTTCCTGGTCTGGACAGACAACATAGCGACATTGGTGTGTCAGGGTGGTGTTCGTTCTCGCCGCCTGCCCCAAACTCATCCGCCATCTCTTCCTCTGGAGTCATTTGTGGTTGAAATCACTGTGATCCATTCACGTTCCAGGGGACCTGAATAGAGGCGATGCGCTTTCACAACAGCTTAATTTACCCGGAGAATGGAGACTCCATCCCGGGACGATCTAGCAGATTTGGAGTCAATTCGAGGAGGCCCAGGTGGATCTGTTCGCCCCCAAAGAATTGTCCCTCTGACAGTTGTTTTATTTCCTGACCGAGGCCCCAGAACCAGGAGCAGGTTCTGTTGGTTGTGCCACTCTTGCCCACCTGAACTTGGTTTCTGGACCTCATGATCTTGTCGACAGCCCCTCCCTGGAAGATTCCCCTGAGGAAGGACCTTCTTTCTCAGAGGATGGGCACAATTTGCACCCGCTTCCCGATCTATGGAACCTACATGTTTGGTTTCTGGATGGGATTCGGTAGACTTCTATGGCCTTCACCAGACCGTGGTGGATACCATAACTCAGGCAAGGGCCCCCTCTACAAGGCAGGCCTACGACCTGAAGTGGGATCTGTTCACTGACTGGTGCTCAGAGATGCTTGGTTGGTGTGGTGCTTTCCTTCCTTCAGGGGAGTTGGAACAAAAGCTGTCCCCTTCCACTCTGAAAGTCTATGTCGCTGGTATTTTCTTCGTGATCACTTCCATAAGAGAATGGGAGACCTGCACACATTCTCAGTCAGTCATTCGTGCCTTGAATTTGGTCTGGCCTACTCTAACGTTATCCTGAGACCCAGACCTGGTTTTGTGCCTAAAGTTCCCACTACCCTAAAGTGGAGAACTTGCATGCGCTGCCCTCCAGTTGCTGTGTCCCGTACGTGCTCTGCACTTTTACGTGGAACTTACCCGGAGTTTCAGAAACTCCGAGCATCTCTTTATTTGCTTCGGAGAAAAGCAGAAGGGGAATGCTGTCTCCAAACAGAGGTTGCCCCATTGGGTGGTTGATGCCATCATCTTAGCATATCAGGCGCCTCTATAGCAGACATTTGCATTCTGCATCTGCGACACCCAATACCTTCGCTAGATTCTACAATTTTCACATAGATCCTGTGTCCGCCTGTGTTTTGGGTAACATCAGGTAACAACAAAATTTCGGGAGGCCAGGCCGGCTTGCAGCACCATTCCATTAGAATCCGAGCGCTTTCTGGATCATCTCACGGTTCTTGCTAGCGGAGTAGCTTGAACTGTATCCGACAGAGGGCTTCCTTCACCCTCTTTGGATCTGGTGTCTTATCCCATGTTTCTTTCCCACCGTGTTCCCCTCACTTTAGTAAGACCTCTTCCACACAGGACCCTGTGTGCTCCGACCCCAACTCCTGCTTTTGGTAAGAAAATTCAGGCACCCCTGCAGGGCCGTTTTCTGGCCTGCAGGGCCGTTTACTGGCCTCCAGGGCGTTGGAATGGTTATGTTTGAGCTTCCATTTGGCCTGACACACTGCTTGTCAGCATTTGGGCCTCCTACATGACGCAGTCCGGGTTGTGGCGTTTTCCATAGGGACCCCATGGCATCAGTCAATGACGTAACGTCATAGTGACTCGGTTATGTATGTTACCATTGTTCCCTGAAGGAGGGAACAGAGACGTACTGCGCTGGGGAGTCGGTTGTGATCAGAGACGTTACACATCATTAATATTTAATTTAATATAATTTATTACTCATATAATAAAATGCATTATAAACATATTTTAGTTACTCTAAGAAATAGAGACAAAATGCATTTGAATAATGTATTATTAACAATGCATGAATTAAATATATTTATTACATTTATTTAATATATTTTATTCTCTCTTTTTCTTTGTGTGTGTACATTAATAAAAAATAAACAGTAAAATTAATATTTATTTTATTCAGTGTTTTTATATTATAAACACACATACACATTAATCTAAACTTGTATATTAACTAAATATTGCACTGTATTAATATGGCTATAATAATAGAAATATAATATAATATAATAATATAATATAAGAAACACATGGGATCCAAAAGTCAGAGACTACCAGAGAAAACACTTCAAATTTTAATTTATTATTTA
>JAUMHI010000068.1:7748844-7826252 GCA_032359435.1 Enteromius unitaeniatus | reverse complement strand
TCATTGCAAATCCAGCTAATACTGTATTTATGTTTATTTGATGTTTAAGATTTCTGTTTAAAATAAATGGTGTTCTTCAAATTTTATATGCATCAAACAAATATCTTAAAGATATTAAGGCTTCCACAAAATATTAAGCAGCACTGTTTTCGATATGGATAATAGAAGTAAATCAACATATCAGAATAATTTTAGGATCATGTGACACTGAAAATTCAGCTTTTATTACCGTAATAAATGATATTTTAAAATATATTCAAAAAGAAAACTTTTTAAGAAAACAAAATACTACTGTTTTAAAAATCTTTTTAAATAAATGCAACCTTGGTGAGCAAAAGAGACTTTGTTAAAAAATTGTTAAAAAAAATCCCACTGACCTCAGTCTTTTGCACAGTAGTACAAAAAAATTATTTAATGCAAATATTTAACAACATTTTTAATCACTCGCATGCCTCAGTCCAAAGACAAGCTATTTTGGACTAATGTTTTTTTGTGCTCTATTTTATCCTACTTTTTTTTAAAAATGTGAAAAGACAGAACGTATTTAAAAAATTCCCAATTTGCATTAGACAAATATGCAGAACAGCAAAAGTTTGAAATTGCCGTTTTTTCTGAAAGAACACATGATATGATACATACATACTTGCACACATTAAGAATATTTTAATTCATTGTGTATTTCATTTTACAATCAATTTGTTGGGTTTTTAAAACTAAGCCCTACAACTTATAGTTAAATTTGAAAAAATACATGTGAAATATAAAAGTCTCACTCCCCTGCTTCCTTCTACCCTTAGCTCTTGATGTCACTTGCAAATAGGTGTATTGATTTAATGAAAATATTCAGAAGCATGCATCTCCTGAATGTGCTTAGCAGAAGGTTCCTGGTGGTCAGCAGAAAGAATCAGGAGCATTTTGTCCCTGTGATAAATGGAGCGCTCTGACAGGTCACTTCTCCCCCCCCTCAACCCTCCCCGAACGCCACAATTTGTTCCCCACAGAGGGCGGGAGACGAATCTCTGCGGGTGACAGATTTATTGGTATCCACATGAGGCAAAACACCTCAAAGTCCCTGTAAAGGCCCCGGACTACTGCGGAAAGATATTGAACCCCCATTTATATCCAGTTGGATTCCAGTAAAATGTTTCATGTTTCATCAGCATCGCCCCGAAGACCTGGAAACCTGGCTTTCGTGAAGAATTTATTTTAACACACTATGGCAACTAAGACATTTCAATAGACTATTCGATTAACATTTGCTGAAAATTTACTCACCCTCAGGCCATTGAAGATGTAGATTGTTTCTTCATCAGAACAGATTTGGAGAAATTCAGTATTACATCACCTACTCGTCAATGGATGTTCTGCAGTGAATGGGTGCCGTCAGGATAAGAGACGAAACAGCTGATAAAAACATTAAATCCACAACACAAGTTCATCAGTTAATGTCTTCTGAGAGGAAATGCTGCATGTTTGTAAGAAACAAATAATAATCCATAATCTATAATAATACTTCTTCTAGTGAAAATGTTAATCACTTGTTGTCCTCTCACATTAAAATTCACCAGATATTTATGACCCTAGAACACAAAACCAGTCATAAGTGTCAATACATGAGAATAAATATGTGACCCTGAACAACAAAACCAGTCGTAAGTGTTAATTTTAATGATCTGAAAGCTGCATAAATAAGCTTCCCACTGATGTATGGATAGGGCAATATTTGACTGTAAAATCTGGAATCTGAGGGTACAGAAAAATCGAAATGCTGAGAAAATCACCTTTAAGTTGTCCAAATGAAGATCTTATCAATGCATATTACTAATCAAAAATTAAGTTTTAATATATATTTTTGGTAAGAAATTGACTAAATACTTTACATGATCTTTATTTACTATTCTAAGGATTTTTGGCAAAAAAGAAAAATCAATAATTTGTACAATGTATTCTTGGCTATTGCTACAAATATACCCCAGAGACTTCAGACTGGTTTTGTGGTCCAGGGTCACATATGACTAAATATGCTTTACATTAATGTATAGTTTGTTTAATAGGACAATATTTCTCCAAGATACAACTATTTATAAATCTGGAATATAAAGGTTCAAAAAAATCTAAATATTGAGAAAATCATGTTTAAAGTTGTCCAAATTAAATCAAAAATTCAGTTTTGAAATATTTACGGTAGGAAAATATCATAATGATTTATGGCATAAAGAAGAACTGATCATTTTGAAAATCATAAAATAAATTTTTGGCTACTTAATATACCCCAGAGACTGGTCTTATGATCCATTTGTTTTGGACTATGACTGTTTTGCAAGTTTTTTTTCTTTTGGACTCTGTTTCTGACAGCACCCATTCACTGCAGAGCATCCATTGCCAAGCAGGTGATGTAATGCTGAATTTCTCCAAGCCTGTAAAGACTCATCTGCATTTTGGACAGAAAGGGTAAGTACGTTTTCAGCAAATTTTCACTTTTGTGAGAATGTTACTCCATAACGTGTCAACAGCACAGTTTTCCCCATGTGGAGAAACACATGTGGAGGATTTCTGAGTGTCTGCAGAAGCTGGAAGTGATTTTTATTGGGCACTGGTGCACAGAACATGAATCAGGGGTTGTTTTTTGTGCGCGACAACCCACTTCTGAGTTCACAGGTGTCCCGGCCACAGAATCCACCTCAGAGAATGGCTCTAATTAATGGCCGTGCGGCTCTCTTGGAGAGAAAGGACATGGGTGGTCCACCTTGTGTTACCTCAATCTGTTCCCACCAGCCGCGCTGCTCCAAAAATATACAACGATTTGGACCAGGTTACCCGAGTCTGCCAAGCATCACCCTTTAAGCCCAATTTACATTCAGGACCCCTGAAATACTCAGTCCAAACTTCCGTCAAAACCCAGACTTCTTCGCGGAGACCACATCTCAATATGCTGTCAGGAACCGAATCTGAGGGAGGGGAAAATGTGATTGTTTTCTTCACAGGCCTAAATTGAAGACGCATGTTTGATTCGGGAAGCCTTCCAGATCTAGATGTACGGGTCGGCTGCCAAACAGGAAGAAGAGGCTGTAGAGAAAAGGAAGAAATAAGAGCGATCTTTCGATGCAATGCTTTGCTCTCTTGAGCCAAAACAAATACAATCTCATGGACCTTAATGACATGATGTCAATAGTGTGGCTCTTCAGAATGAAGAGTCGAGAACATGATACACTTTACTTCAAATAAGCATTTGGGGTTTCTGTCAGAGCCAATTGGAAAATGACAATTTTTTGTTTACAAGTACATGTTCCTCTGCACGTTATGTTTGAAAAGAGATTCAAATCATTTAATCTGCCTGAAATGTATGTGATCACTCTCAGAAAATCCTTTTAGATACTAATGTGTGTGTGTGTGTGTGTACTAATATGTACCTTTAATGTACCAATATGGATTTTTAAGGTAAAAATGTGTGCTTTTTGAAAAGTTACCACTCCAGCTTGTACCTTGTTTTCTGAGAGAAAACTGCCTATTAAAGGAATATACTAGTGTCTGTACAAGTTGAGCTTAATCGAAAACATGAGACATAATACTGATTATAACAAAAAAATATTTACTTGAAAAAAACTAATTTATAATAGAAGTGAATTTGGCTAATTTGTAAATATTTAAATGCTCAACACACGGATGTGCTTCTTAATATTTTTGGAAAGCTGAAATGAACAGCATTTATTTGAAATCAAAATTGTTTGTAACTATTATAAATGCCTTGACTGACATTTTTGATCAATTGTATTGGTAGTACAGTATGTCACAGTTACAAGAAATATAGTCACAGTTATAGTAAATAAAGTTGCAATAAAAAAAAATTGTATAGGAATTATAAGATCGCAATTGTAAATTTACAGTTACATGAAATATTCTTAAAATTGTTAAAAAAAAAATTGAAATATAGTCACAATTGCAAGAAATAAAGCTGCAATTAAAAATTCATGTACTACTGTAGCTCTGTAATTATTAATAAACAAAACGGTTAAAATAAATCCTAACGTTTATCCTAAAACTGTAGATAACTACTGTACGTCACAAAGCACTGTGTTATAAAATCATAATTTTCGCATTTATGCTTGTAGGGCTTCCAAAAATTGGTCTGATTCACTTCTATTGTTAGCACATTGTTGTTGTTTTTTGCCATAATCAACATTATGACACAAATGCTGTCGACTTAAACCCGGAATAGTCCTTGAACTGTTCTTGAAACCATTAGGAAACCAAATTTTGTACTTTCCTACGGTGCACAAACACTTCCATTCATAACTTACAGCTGTTAACACCTCTCATAATGAGCAAACGGCCCAGCCCCTAGACAAACACCAGACATCATGATGTCTCTCAACATCTCCCCTGCGTCTCAGAGGTTTACAGTAAGCGCTGTGATGCAAATCTCTCAGGACTCTCCCGTCCCAAAAAACCTCCCAGCCAGAGACATGTTATTCTAATGGGTTAATGATCGGCTCTCAAGTTAGAGTGCCATTAAACGCAGGGCAAACTGTATCTTTCTGTCTAACACACACACACACACACACACACCCTGACTCAATTTACCCTGGGAAGAGTGTAGAGGGCTAATTGATGAAGATTCTTCTCTATCAAAATGGCCCACCACCATAAATGCCATTCCAGTGTGTCGCGCTATTCAAACAGTGTCCCTGTGTTAATGGTTAGGTAGAAGTATTTGCTCTGCATTAGTCTCTACCTGAGCCGGCACAATAGTAACCCTTGATGATAGAGGAAGCAGACAAAAAGAGGATGACTAAATGGGTCTGAGTGCTACACAAAGTCTTGTCCCTCAGGAAAAGGTCAGCAAACACTTCAGTAGGTTAGACACCAATCATTCCTGAAGGAAAGATTGAGATTACGGCTTACTTTTGCTTTAATTCACAAATATGGGACAAGAAGTGCTCTAATATGCAGTTATGTAATAAACGTCATTTTATGTGACTCTAGAAAAATATGATGCTTTTACAATGGTCTGTCACTAAACTAACTAAGGAACCTTTGAAGATATTTGGCTAAATGGAGTCAAAAATGGATCAAACAAAACCTGGACTGGAGCATGCAAGAACATGGAATGGACTAACTGTGTTTTTTTTTTACTGAAGATGCGATGACCAAATTATAACAGTATAATAAATACTGTGTTCAGTGATGAATGGAGTAGCCAATGCAATTAAATTAACTAAATAAAATGACCTTTATTGCTACATACAGTGAAAGTATGCAGCCAGTTTTTTTATATTTTAAATTTAAAAGCAGGAATATAAAGCTTATAATTGAATTTTAGTTTGCAGCGTTATTGTGTAAAAAGTTGTAAAATTGGATATAAATTTACCCTTAAAAATTGACTGGCTGGTGATACGAATTTGGTGATGGCAAAACACAATACACGCCTCAATACCGTCTTGCGCGCAAGCTGAAAATTCTTAGGCTTAAGATAGTCCCAGACTAAACTGCATGTTTGAGGTGTCTCAGATGAAAATATCTTGCTCTGACATATCTTAAAACATGTCAGTGTGATTGTTCTATGCGCACCTGTAATATTTTCTTATAAGGCATTTTTGTAAAAGTTGCTTAAATATCTTAATTTTAACTAATGTCTAGTCCTGGCTTAAGCTAAACCCTGTTTGTGAAACCGGGCCATAGATTACTTGCGTGATGCTTTTCGCATTATTTTTTGCAAAACTTCGCACATGCTCTCCTCCATTTTCTTTTAAATAAGCCCTTCGACAGTTGACTTGAGCGACAGTGCATCATGCCGATTGCCTGCTTGAGGGTTTTCTACTTTTTTATTTTCAAGTTTTTCTGCTTGCGTGAAAGATGCAATTGAAGCAAATATTGCTCATTTGCATCACAGATTCTATTCACGTCTTTGCATTGATTTTGTATGTAATCTACTAGAGCAAATAATAAAAGTCACTTTTGGTGTACAGCCTCAATTACTTTAACCCAGATTTAGCCTTTTTTAAGTTAAAAGTCATTTTTAAAACAGGTTATTTGCAAACAAAACATCAACAAATAATATTAAAATAATCTAATAAATATAAATAAAATAAAATAACATTTTATATATATATATATATATATATAAAACTTAGGCCAAAATGAATTCATGAGGTGCCAGTTGCTTCCGTGCATTGGAAGATTCTGCTTACATCCAGAACTGAAACTATCCGTTTTATAAACTCCTTTTAAAAGCAGTTTACATGTGCCTTAATAGATTCTCAATACAATCAACATGAAGTGCTAACAAGGAACCAAATAATGCACAAATGTGTGTTGCGTCCAACTCCTGAAGCCTCATAAGAGGGCACGTCTTGCCACCTTTGCTGCTTGATGTATTGATCCAGGGCTGTTATGTGCAATTAGCTTTTATTAGACCTTACAGTTGACACAAGCAGATATCATTGAAAATGACAGAATGGATTTACAATATTAGCAGGGTGATAATTGCCCTTCCAGGGCTGCGCAAGTCCTTGGGAGGCAACAAAAAAGGAATATCTTAATGTTTCCCTGATGTGAATGGAGCAGACTTAAGAGGCTTCTAGTAGCTTCCTATCAGTTCTGAGTCATTAGCGGAGTGCTGGATCGGGCTATTGTGAGGGTGTGAGATGAGCCTTTCGTGCACCATCGGCTCGGGTTTTCCGTTCTGCTTTGCTAGGCGAGGGGTGGGGGTACGGAGGGCTATTGCCCTGTGCAGGGGTCAGGTAGAGGCGACTGGGCGGACTGTCAGTGGAGCTCATTCAGCTATGATTTAAAACAAACATGCTGGTGTTCGGCAAATTGAAAAGGGTTTGGCCTGTTGAGTTTTAGGGCTTATGAATGAATAACATTTAATAGCATATAAAATACATTTTTGCATATTTTTATATTCTACATAAATGCTTTTTGTCTAAATATATTTGTATTTTTGCATTTTTTAAAAGGAACATTATGAGGAGTCTGATTCGAACCTATATTTTCCACATGAGCACCAAAGCTCAATGTGTCTACTCAAACTGCCTTCAAATGTCAAAACTATTCAGGTATTTACCATGTCAAATGTAAACTGATAAAAAAAAAAAGAAAAAAAAAAAATAGGTTAACGCAGTCATTGACAATACTCAAGAATTAGGAGTCTGATTCAAAACTGGATTTCCCTTATGCGCACCAAAGCACAATGTGTCAGCTCTAAAATATTTCAAATGTGAGAATTATTAATTCACCATTTCAAACATATACTAAAAAAACTAAAGCTTAACAGAGCATAAAAATATATGAAAAACATTTTTAGCACATAAAATCTAAAGACACCATTTTTTCTATTTTTATTTTCTAGCAGTAAAAGAAAAAGTAAAAATATTATTTAAAACTTTATTTTACAGAAATTGTCATTAAAATGTTATTTTGTTTAATCTAGCTCTAAATTGGTTCCAGTTATTGGTTGAATTCACAACTGGGAAATGTAAGCCCGTTTTGAACCCTAATTTGCAAAATGAGCACCAAAGCTCAACGTGTCAGCTCAAAATGCCTTCAGATGTAAATATTATTATAATATTCACCATGTCAAATACAAACCACACATGACATGAATATAGTGTAAATACCAACCCGGCATCATAAAAAAGTGTGTAAATAGTACACCAAATAAAATCACTTAAAATCTAAAGAATTCTGATTAATTGTAAATAAGCTGGGCAAATAAAACGTAGATGTACTTGTGTGATTTGTACTTGTGTGATTTAATTTAATACTATTGTTCATTTATCTATTTTATTTTTGGTCACATGCCACTGTTATGAAAAAGAAAAAAAAAAAGAGAAGATTGAAAAAAAAAAAAGTGAACCCTGATTCGAACCCAGATTTCCCACATGAGCACCAAAGCCCAATGTGTCAGCTTCAAAATACCTTCAAACGTGTGCAACTAATCAAAATATTTGTTACAATTTCCACTTCCCCACTTAACCTCGTGCATTTTCTCATCTGCTCAGTGTCACACGATCCTCATCATCTGCTTTCGACTTTCCGAACACACGTGTTCATATTCGCAACCACAGCATTGCGCATTTAAGACATCTGTCACTTCTGATTTCACTCAGGATCAAACCCTGTGTTGTGGTTTAGAAAGTGTCCAAGCATGTTTTGTTTCCAGCCTCACATGTGCTTTGTTTTGGTTTTCGTGGTGACCGCAAACACCTGACAGAACCGCGAACGCTATTGTTCCACGAAGCTCTTGAAAATAGAAGCATATAGGAAGCAATGAACAATGACTGTTGCTTGACCCGTTAATGGATCTAGCAGCTTGTTTTCTCTTTTTTTTCTCGTCGTCCTCCAGAAAAGACAAGGAGAGAAACCCAAGAAAACATATGGGGTTTAATTAAACGCGGACAGGACAGATCCGATCGGATGGGAGCTGGGAACATGCGAGATACAGTGCAGGAATGCTAATGCAAACACGTCAGGTAGAAACACGAAACAAACACGATAAGCGGACCGTATGACTCAGAAATGCCGTGGCACAAATCCCAGCCCTTTCCCAGGCTCCGGGCGCTGTTTACTCTCCCAACAATGCCTGACAACACTCGCTCTCATCTCGCTCGTACCCTTTTTCTTACTATTCATTGATGACGGCCACGGAAGGTCAACACAACATGGTTTTTGCAACAGCCCAGATTCCCCACACTCATCTCACTCATCTAACACCGCACAAAACAAAGAGTTAGCACTGTCACAGCCAGGAAATATCCACTGGATCTGAGCGTCACACGCCCTTTGGCTTTTTTTCCATCATGCCCCCATGTAGGTGCGTTTGAACAGGAGGCCTGAGAACAGCTCGTTGCATTTTACGCCTCAAATGGCGGCATTATATTGCACAAGAGGTTTTCAGAAAATCGCTCACAGATTATTTGGAGAATTATGTATTCACAGGGGTTTGGGTAGAGCTTTGCATCAAGCAGTGATCCATCGGTTGCCAGGCTTTGTTGTCACTTATAGAGGAAAACAAAAGGAAATGGATTTTACCAGCAATCATGTCAAATTCTGACCTTGAAGTACAATGCATTAATAAAAGTATATTTATGCTAGATTTGATCTGTTAGATTTTGATTTAGCGTGTTAAACAGAACTCTCGGTTGCCAAAAACAAGATAAAATTTTAATATAATTTTAAATGTTTCGAATGACAGGCGTCCCAATTTGGTAACAAAATCTAGATTTGTGTTTGGGCCTGATTGTGACCTCAGTGCATATCCAGTGATACTTGCACAGATTTTTATCAGGAAAAGCGATACGCCCCACCTTGTGTTTATAGAATTATATAACCACATCATTTTGTACAGTGATTTTGATAGTACAATAAAATTGAAACTGCCATCATAAAAACATAAGCCAGTGCTAGATGCTAGAAGTGTGTTTATACTGAAAATAAGTTAAAATTCATGTTTATATTTGCTATAGGCTTATGTTAATTATACACACATATTGTATTTAGTTTGCAAAATATTTTATATAAATATTTTTAGAATTTCTTTAAAGTTGTTGTTGCTGTTGTTATTTATTATTATTGATATTTTTAATATTATGACTCATTTAGAGATTGTTTGTTATTCAGTTTACAGAAACAATTTTAATTTTAAGGTACAATTTTAAATAATATAAGGCTGCTGTTGTTGTTATTATTATTCATTATTATTCAAAGAATTTCTTTAAAGTTGTTGTTGCTGTTGTTATTTATTATTATTGATATTTTTAATATTATGACTCATTTAGAGGTTGTTTGTTATTCAGTTTACAGAAACAATTTTAATTTTAAGGTACAATTTTAAATAATATAAGGCTGCTGTTGTTGTTATTATTATTCATTACAGTAATATTGCTATAATATATATGTAATATATAATATATTCTACAATATAACAACTTAATTTTCTGTAAAGCTACTTTGCAACGATACATATAAATACATACAAAAAGCGCTATATAAATAAACATGAATTGAATTGTATAGTATATATATATATATGATGTGTTAACATAAAATAAATAATCAAAATAATTATTAAAAAATAAATACAATTATCTATCAATCTAATAATAGACTACATAGAAGAATGTCAATTTTTGCAGGTCACCACAATAATTTGAGCAGATATAAACATGTCTCTTTGCATGTAGGAGTTGAGTAGATTACTGAGCGTGGCTGGCAGGATCCTGCTTTCATTAGCACCTGAAGCCCTCTCCTGCACGATTGAAACCTTGACCTCAGCCTGCTTCACTTAACCATGTTTTATTCTGCTGTAAAGACCTCTGTGTTTAGTGCAGGGGTCCATCCAGCATCGTAAAACACGGCTGGGGGGGGGGGGACCGGGGACAGGGGTTAAGTTGACAAATCCCCCAGCTTTGAGCCTCGGCGGGCCGGTAATCTCTCTGGTAAGCAAAGAGCTCTCAGGTACCCCTTGTGTTATCAGTGCACATCCACTTATGGTAGTCAAGACGGCATCACTCTGTTGTCTTCTCCCTTGTAGCTGCTGTGGGCCGGTGACATGAGGGTCATTAGGTCCCCGCGCTTCAGTCAACAGGACTGTGTTTGCCAGGTCACTTGTCCCGAGACTCTTTATCTTTTGTCGCCAAATTTAGATGGCATTGTTGCCCCTCACCTTGCATGAAATTGCTCTTTTGTGTGGAGCGCTGTAGATCAAGTAAAAGAGAGAGGGACAGAAAGACACTTCAGTTGCTCTAAAAAGATCTCTCTCTCTCTCTGTCTGTATATTATATATATATATATATATATATATATATATATTTAATGAGACCTAATTAATTAAAAATTTAATACATTTTATATATATATTTATATATAAATAAATTATATATACACACACACACACACACACTACTATATGAATATACGATAGATAGATATATAGATAGATAGATACAAATTGTTATATTATTGTTTCATAATATCACATTATTTGCATATATTATGATAATATAATGTAATATACTAATGGAATATTCTATAAAATATATTATCATTATCGCAGAGGCCCAAATTTTATCATTTTAATTAATTAATGAAATACATTTAGGCAACTGTACAAACACCTATATATATATATAATTTTTTTATTATTATTATTGTGTTTCTAATTATATGCATCAGTGAGTAGATGATGGCCTATCTGTCACTACATCCTGGACCATCTCCAGGTAAATCAAAATGTCTTATGCAGCTGAGCACGCATGTCCATCCTGATCCTCACACGTCCCATAAAACAGGCTCACTCCGTGTGCTAGTGTTTGGTAGAAGTAGTTCAAAGTTTGCGGCCCGGTATCAACCTGTTGTGCTCTTTTGATCTGGCGTTTTACCGCCTGTCTTATTTCCACTCAGTCATTGCCGTGGACGGCGGTTCGAAACTCTCTTGTCCACCGGTTAATCATTCCTTCAGTACTATCTGTCTGCTCGGGCTTATCTATCTGTGTGTCACTTTATAACTGGCTGTTATCAATCTGTCCAACTCCACGTGATCCTGGCAAACCTATCAACCTCAGAAGTTTTGAATATTGTTGAGTAGGTGAGATATGACTGCAGGTTTAGTGCAGGTCATGGGGGGTGGGGGGTGAGTGTGTGAAAGTAAAGGGAGAGATGTCAGGCATCTCTTTTCTCAAAAACACCTCACTTTTCTTCACAGGTGCTTATTGGGGAAAGCTTGAAAAGTTTGAAAGAATGGAAATGCTGCATGGGATATAGTTGCCTGGTGTTTTGGTCCTACAATGGCCACTAGTTTTGAGGGTGAACTGGGACAACGAGACTCCAGTAAAGACTTGGGTGAGTGGTTTACTTCCCATCTCTGTGCTCTGATACAAATTGCATTATTCATTAGCCCTAATTGTACTATTCAATAGATCTGAACAGAAATATGAGCAGTCTGAGGCTAGTTGTGTATATATTGTGGCGCTGGCCTGCTTTGTTTGTGTGTGTGTTTATTACTGCTTTTATCACCGTCTTGGGTTATTAAGACTTTATTTAGTTTTTAAACCCGGATGCAGTGTGTTTTATATCGAGTGAATGACATAAACGGCATTTTAGGCTTTAATTGCGCTGTTTTGTTAGTGATAAGAAGCGGAAAGGTAGCGGAATGTATTATTGGTCATTTGTTACAATTAGAAAACGATTAGTAGAAGTAATATAGCCTATTATTGTATAGAATATTTAATATGACCTAGTGTAAATGTATATTAGGCTACATAAAAATTGTTTGAAATAGAAAGGCAATAATGGCGACGTGAAGGAAAGGGAAGTAAAAGCATGTTTTTAAGCTGCGTAACGATGTGGGGATTTTCTTTCGTATGAATGTAAATATTGCGTCTATATGTGCCAGCTGTTTTCGTTAGCCTATATATGTTGCCGACATTCGTTATCATATTACAGGTTTTGTCTAACGTGTTTTTATGATTTTATTACAGTGCATTATTACCATTATATATATCATCAAGCATAACTCACGTTTAGGCAATGTGCATTAAAACGCATTTATACAGTAGCCTATTTGTAAGTCATTTTAAATGTTTTTTGCATTTACAATTCATATGAATATAATAGCCTAAAACAAAACTATTGTGCACCTTTAACGCACAACACAAGGCACTATACGTTCTTTGCATTTTTTATTTTTATGCTCACTTTTTCTAAGTCAATTCTAAAATCCCGTAGAGCACATTTCACTACAATTTCAACTACAATTAAATAAATCAAATTCAGAGCACATTTTGTGTAACGCTCTCGCGCTTGCCACCACCCTCCCTACTCAGTATTATGTGTCTAATACGCACAAACACTTTCCGGTATATCACCACATACCTCCCGGTGCTCCCGTTAACGGCGCCGCGTGTCTCGTAATGTTCAATTAGTTTAGTTCGCCTGTGTTTGCCGGCGCTGATCCTCGGGCTCGGTTCTGATTGGACAAACGCGTGACGCCAGCGCAGCGAAGGCGGCGCTGATTGGCTGACGCGGCGTCGGTGCGGCGTAAACAAAGCAGCGAGGAGCCTTTTGAACTTCACAGATGAGGGACACGGAGCTCGAGGAGGAGGGGCCCGCGTGAAGTTCCTGACAGCTCGCGCACTCCGGTTTAAAGAGCAGCATCTTAGTCGCTGCAAAGACCAACCTAATGAACTTGCACCGCGTGTGAACAACTCCTAAAAGAAGGGCAGGCGTCTTGTAGTGCGTGCGCACACACACACACACACACACACACACAGGATTTGTTTCGGACGGTGTTTTTGGGAGTCTCCGGTGTTCCTCGCGCGCAGGCGGAGCGACGCGTGCTCATCATCGGCTCAGCAGAGCTGTCATGCTGCCTAAAGTCGAGTCAGAATCCCTGGGACTCGCTCGATCGCATGGGGAACAGGGGCATATGCCTAGAAACATGCAAGGTAAGCGGCAGAGTAACGCTTTCATTCACCTACGCGCTACCTCTACCCGGAGATTTGACTCTCGGTGACCTTTTATGAACGGCGCATGCATCGCATATAACTTGCAATCGTTCCGTCTCTTAAATGAAAAGAGCGAGAATATCATTTGCTGCGAAATTACCTAAAGTTTAGCATCGCAAACAACTTATTTGCGTTTCGCGTAAACATGCACTGGGTGGCCGCGTAAAGATAAATTAAGAAACAAAGTGCAATAGCAGAGCGTGAATTATTTTGAGCTGAGTGAACTCTTATAAACTCAACATGATCTGCATCACCTGCCATTGAATTTGGTCTTGGTATATACAACAGAAGGGGAAAACGAAACCACAATACTGGCTGACAGAGCGCAGATTTACGCCAAACATTCATCTGTTGGTCCAGAATAGTTAAGCCGGCAAGAGCTGCACTTTTTTTTAAACAAAGAGTCCAGTCAGTGATTTAGAAAACCATATATGTAATGGATAAAATCTGAAGAACCAACTTAAATATGACATTTTAGTATCCAAAGGGCCACAGAGCAACTCCGCGCCAAACGGTTAGGCTCCTGATAAGAAGAGCTACTTTTGTGGTTATTTTTATTTTTATTTATTTATTATATAAATAACGTTTATTTACATTCTTTAAAATGTACCATTTTTAGCTCCACGCGTTAAAAGCATTGAAGTGACTGTATTATAATCGAGGAATATATTTAAAGTGAAGTGAGATTCATACACGAGAGAAATTTCAGGTGAGCTTGAGGAATGCTGTATAGTTTGGTATATAGTTTTTTTTTTTAAAATAACAATAAATAAAAAAAAAAGAATGTCTTTTTGAATTCAAATATTTCAATTTATGCGTATTCTAGATATTCAAAAAGCACAAGTCAGAAAACAAGCACAAGCCGAAATAAATATTATTTGTTTCAAATCAAGAAACGGCTTTTTTGGGGTCAATTTTAAAATACAAATGATAAAATTTAACTATCGACGAACTGAAAAGCCTTTTGATGTAATGCTCTAAGAATTAGCGTGAGCTTTAAAACAAACCAAAAAAAAACACTTGTTGCGTTCTGTTAAAAAAAATACATTTTGCGCAAATAATAACTATTGGAAATATTTGAATAACGAGTAGGCTGCTAATAAACGAAAATCCGAGCATGTAATATTTTATAGCTTCAACTTTTCCTTCACAATAGATGTATCGGTTTCTTTTTCCTGTGGAACACGAATCCGATTCGAATCTTCTTTTTCTTCACATGTTTTCAGTAGAAGTGGATGGTTCTGTGCAGAACTCTCAAACTGCTCCGCTTCATCACGGCTAATTAAAAAGACAAAGATGACATTTAAAAAAGCTATTATTTACACTGAAAACAATAGTATCGCAAACAGGCTACATGGCACGGTGTATGATTTATTTCGCTAGTGTGTATTTACATGTTGTTTTGCCTTTATTCGCCTCGTGGCTAAACGTTCCACTCCAGCGCGAGACAGCAGCCTCTCTCGCGCTCCCACACCAATTTACGAGCCATCATGAATATTAACCAGATCGAAACTGAAGTTTTGCCCTGTCTGCGACCATCCTCCACACCCGACTCCAAGCTTCGGCTGTTTCCTAAAGACCCAGAACTGCATACACTTTCAGGAAAAAAAAATCAATCTTAAGGCTAGGATTTTGTAAATCTCACAATTGGTGATAGCTCGACTTTTGTTCTAGACTTGTCCGCCAAACTGGTGCAGGCTACACGTATAAGGTATAGAAGATAACCCGTGTGTTTTACACGCTTCAAAATCGTCCAGGAACCTGGTTTTGAGCTTCTGTAGGGTTGTGCAAAGAGCCAAAAGGTTCTTAGTGTTCTTCAGTCGAGTGTCACTTTGAAAATACTTGCATATGCATTACAAAAATCTCTGTAATGTCAAATTCTTACTCATATTTTGATTGTGATTTTCAGCCCCCCAGTTTAAAATGATGGACTACTCCTACGACGAAGACTTGGATGAAATGTGTCCAGTGTGCGGAGACAAGGTGTCCGGATATCACTACGGGTTGCTGACCTGTGAGAGCTGTAAGGTGCGTAACATCAGCTGTTTTTAACCTCTCAAGTAGTGGGTCGTGACCTAAAAATGGGTCTCACGTCTGTCCCGATGATTAGGCGAAAGTGCAACTAACTATATAATTAAAGACTGTTAGAATAGAAAACAAATAGCATCATCTGGTTTGAAAAGAGAGAAGAAAACACCTTTTGTTGTTGACCTCAAAGGCTGTGCATCCACTCAGTTGGTATTTTAAGAAAATTGATCCATTAATTGGCATATGTTACGTAATACATAATAAATCTTTTTAAAAAATGTATAAAAAACAGATTTTAAGGCGAAATATAAGGTGTTGGCGTCCAAAACCGTTTAAGTACAACTGATCTGATATGCTCCACTTATTATTTTTACATTTAAATCAAATCAAATTTATGTGCGTTTATTTGTGGAGTTGTTTGCGACTGGCTGTGTTTTTAGTAAATGAAGAACTGTTTTTGTCGATGTGCAATTGAAATCTAGGGGTGTGTTTATTTCCGGAAACCGTCAGAGGTCACACATGAAAGTTCGTAAACCAAATGGACAGTTTAGAAAATCCAGTGTCTTTGTCTCTCTCTCTCTTTCACACACACACTGACTCACATTGTTATTTTCCCCCAAAGGGTGTATATGGTGGTGGATTTTCTTCTTTAATTGTTAACAGATCTCTGCAGCACAACATGAGAAAATGATTTGCCGTTTAAAACCGGCGTTTTGAGTTTTAGCGATATTTAAATGTCGATATTATCCTTTAAATGTCATTTGAAATTCTGTTTTAGAATTTGAATGTGCTATAGGCAACCAGTATTTGCTGTTTCTTATACATTTCATTTGTGTTTTAATGAGATAGTCTACATTCAAGGTTAAGCACTTTATGAACTCCATGTTACGGTTGTGTGTGTGTGTGTGTGTTATTTGAGTTCTGGCCAGTATTGATCCTTTTAGTTTTAAATGGGCCGGTCTCCCTACGGTGTTGATCAAGAATAAGTTAATACCGTTCCTCGTTTGATTCTCTCCTGCCCTGAAAATGAATTCAGAACAGTTGCAGGTAGAATCTTGTAATCCTACGGCTGTAAATTATGGATATAATTTATTGGATTTTTTCAGTTGCTTTTTTTTTTTGTGCCTCTGCCGTATGAATAATAGGATCAGAGAAAAGTTCAACGGGAATTTATTTGAAAGAAATGTTTGGACATTCAATTAAAATACCCGAGCAAAAAGTCAACTCCAACTTTCAGTCCAAATCCAACTTTGATGGCTGGCAGAGCCTCTGGTCAAAATTACTTTTGGGTGAGCTCACAGAGACACGTAAAACATGTAGTATTAGCATGTCACAACGCTAAAAGCGGATCTTTATATTAGCGGGGATATCAAGCGGGTCACCTAAAGTGATTGCTTCGGTATTTCTAGTCGGCTTCTCACATTTCTCAATCTGTTTCTTTCCAGCCTGGGTTTCTGTTTGTTCATGTCAAGTGTGCGTGTGGGTGCACATGTCAGTTTTTGTGTGGGGGTGTGTGTTTGTGTTTATCCAAGTGAGCGTCGACTGCTGAGGGAGCGTTTCTCTGCCCGTGGCTCTACTTTTATATGTGTCTACTTGTGTGGCAGTGTGTGTAACACCTTTTTTTTTCTGTGTGAATGGATACAAGTGTTTTTTTTTTTTTTGTATGTGTGTGTGGGTTGTCTGCGGCTGAATAGCACATTAACAAACACCGGGGGTCAAAAGTTTGACATCTTCATTCACCTCACTCTGCAGGGCTTCTTCAAGCGCACGGTGCAGAACAACAAGCGCTACACATGCATAGAGAACCAGAGCTGTCAAATAGACAAGACCCAACGGAAACGCTGCCCCTACTGTCGCTTCCAGAAGTGCCTCACCGTCGGCATGAAACTGGAGGGTAAGAAGTCTTTTGAGTTCATCTGTGCATTTCTTCCTGTAGCTGAACGCAGCTTTTCTCGTTACTAGCCCGTAGGACTCTCATTCTCTGTGGAACACAAAAGGAGACGTTTTGAGGAATGTTCAAGCCGCTCTTTTCCCATCCATTGAACACGAGTCACAGCTGTTAAGAAAAGTAGAAAATGTGCAGAGACGGATCGAAATATAGTAGTCGTTATTTACTCTTTTCAGAGCTTGACAACTTTTGTCCCTTTTGCATGAAACGCGCAGCACGTACATTCTTCAAAACGTCTTTTTTTAGGTTCTACAGAAAAGGCGCAGAAACAACATTCCTATCAAATAGCATCTAAGAATTCTACACGCTTACTACATGATTCTTTCCTCTTAGTATGTAGCTCTACGACTGTTAATTGTTTAACTGCTGGAGGGCAAAATTTCTAGCGGTGTCATTTTATAGCTAGCTGGCTTTGATTTGCTGCCGCATGCTACCAACAGGATACGAGGCCCTCCAGCGCCCTGTCAGACCCGTCCAAAGAGATGAGCGCTCGCTAATACTCCCCACAGGCTTCTGATAGTTCGTACTCCCAAGGAAAGATGGAAAACGTTAACCAAAATGGTGTTTTGAATACAAACCGCAGCAGTAAGTTTCATGCATATTGCTTGAAAACAGAATTACTGCAAAAGAAATTTGAATTGTTAGTATGAAGCATTATGAAGTGCATAATTTTGTCATAAAACTAGATGTTGTTTCATAGATAATGTTGTTAAATAAATAAATAATGTAAAGCAGGTTTATTGCTGAATTATATTGATTATTTTGGCATTACATTGATGTCGATTTAATTATAAATAATAATAATAATACTATTATTAATAGTAATAATTAACTGAATAGCTTACTAGGGCTCCAAGGTCGCATGAATTTTAACGATGGACCTGCAATTTTGTCATAATATTAGTGGAAATTGTAAAAAAAACAAAAAACAAAAATAATATTATTAAAGAAAATAGATTATAATATAATAATAATAATAATAATAATAATAATATAGATTATACTAGTCAAAAAATCAAGACCCCATGGTTTTTAATGATGAACATGCAACCGATTAATTATGGTATAATTTTGTCATAAATGTAAGGATAATTTAAAGTTGTTTTTACTGGCAAAAAAACAATATAAAATGTATTATTGTGAAGGAACTGCATTAGTGATGGATTTCATTTTTTGCATGAAATTCCTGACTTAATTTTTATCATAAAATGTATTTTAACTTTTAATTTTAAATTATTGTATTTTATACTGTATTTTAAATTAATCATTTATGGAAATGTAAGATTTTAACTGTTGTCTTTTTTAAAGATTTTAATAATAGTCATAATAATAATAATATATACTTTACCTATTTGTTGGGAGTCCCAGGCCCGTGAACTGTAGTGATGGACCTTTCAGAAATAAATGCTTCCGTTCAAATCGTTTTGTTGTTATTGTTTATTATCAGAAGCTTTCAGCAAACAGATTTGAACGTGACACTCACTATAATTGAACAAGTAGCAAAACAAAACATCCCTATCAGTGTGACACAGACAAGTGGCCTTCCATGTCTCCATGGAAGCTCTATTATCAATACAGATAAGAAAAGCCTGCTGTTTTAAAGTTCTGGAAAAAGCACGGGAGAGCGTGTTATGTCTTTCCGAGGAAGCCTGTAATTATACTCCTTCATACAGTATATTAGTGGCTCAGTTACAGATGCTCCGGGTGTGTGTTCACAGTGTGTGTGTGTGTGGTTGTTCACTTCTCACTGCTGTGTGTGTGCACTTGGATGGGTTAAATGCAGAGCACTAATTCCTATTATGGGAAACCATACCTGGCCACTTGTCACGTCAAAAAGAAAAAAAAAAAAAAGAAAAAGATTAAGAAAAAGAATCCAGTCTTTTTTTTAACCTCTGTATAATCAGTACGGAGTAGAGGAAGTGAAAAGGAAGCTACATAGACCAGAGCCCCTTGCGTTTATTCATTCCGTTCGGGTCCAATGTTGTGCACAGCGGAGCATAAAATAGTTTAGATTTCATCAAACGTCTGTTATCCATATTAAGAACCTTGATGAATCTGACGATCTGGCACAGCTCTTCTGTGGATATTCAAAACATGCTCCGCGCTTTGCATCGTGCACTTTGTCATTTTTGGGGGCTGATACGCGTTTGCCGTCTCCCGGCCGCTGGTGGTGGCGGCAGCAAGCTGTCCCATTACTTATGCATAGGTATCATAGCTATTCATGTGTGCGCGTAGAACGGTGCGCCTTCAGAGTAGAGCTCCGGCGGACATGACAAACTGTGTGTCAGGAGCCAGCCAGGGGAGGCATTCATATGCCTGTGATAGGGCAGGGATTCTCACCCAAGCAACGCTTAATATTCCTGTATATTAAACACACATAAATCAGACAATAAGCAGCGCTTGAATCTGCCCAGACGGGCCCCGTCTACACAGACACACAAACAAACAACATCTATGGACAGTCAATTCGAGTAAATTAGATCAGGCAACTGCTTTTATTACCGAGGCAATTGCTTTCCTCAAGCCATTTGAGTAACTCCCAAATTGCTTTTATAAGTCATGTACACACAGAGACACAGGCTACAAACACACACAGGACAGATACACGCTTTACATGGTAAAAAAAGGGCTGTGTTCAGATATACTAGCCTACTGCATACTGAATGCTAGAGAGTACATACTGTACACTAGCTAATATTAAAATAAAAATCGTGTTTAATAATGTAATAATAAAATATTTTAAAAGCTGCGACTACTATTATTTCAAGCTCATTCGTCACACTCGGATTTGAAAGTCAAGTTAAGAGCATTGCATTGTGGGATATACAGTGGAATATGCTTTTGTGTCAATGCCGAAATTAATTGCATGTATCCAGAAAATGTAAACTGTGCAAGTATGCATACTATATAGTGCAATAATAGTAGTATGGTAGCGTGCTATTTGAAACGTAGTCAGAAATGCACCGACGGTAATTCTGTGTAAACTGAAAATTTTAGTATGCGTATATACTGCTGCTGTGATAAGTATAGAATTGGCAGAAATCCATTTCAAACAAAGCCAGAAATGCACAGAATGTCATTCTATGCATGCAAGAAATTGGTCATGCATAGAAAAAATTGTGTATACTGTGCATTGTGTATACCGCAACAATAGTATTATTCACGGGAATTTACAGACAATTTGCATACTATGCATAAGTATACTACAAATAGTGTGTACTAAAACAATACTACAGAAATGCACACACAAAACCCTTGTCTTATGCCAAAAAGTCTGTATGACATGCATGTAAATAACCTTGTTTAATTAGACGCTTTGAGAAAAAAACTAAAATCTTATCAGAGGACAAAAAGAAAGAGGGGGATGGTGTCAGACAGAGTGTGTAAGCATGCATGCGCACGGATGGGGGCATGCATTCATGATCTGAGTTGCAGGTCTAATTTTGATTTCCCATAAGGGCCAATATTAGTTTCCAGCTCATTAATTATCCTGTTGCTCTGGAATCATTAATAGTTAAACTTACCACAGTTTTTCTGATTAGATACATTTTTAACAACCACATTAAGGGCCAAACACACGCACACACACACAATCTCCCACTAAGTTGCTTAGGAATCATATTTGACTGTTACGAGAGCTGTCAGCGGGATCGCAGTGGTAACACTTTGCCTCCCTCTCTCGCCGGATCAATCGGATCACACACGTAGTGTCAACCACACACACAAACACTCACCGCTGTGACAAGGACCATTAAAATCACTCCCAAGGCAGCTGTTGGACCAAGGGTTTTCTTTTAATTGTTTTTTTTTTTTTAAGATCTACCGTTCGGGAGATATTAGGGTCTAACGAGCGGCGATCAAGTCGAGAATGCGTCTACAAACGCATGCTCTATGCATATGCTGCTGTGTGTTTAACACGCTGCTGGCACCTCCAGCCATCCACCTGCCGACAATCTGGAGCGCAAAAGAGAAATAATTAAGCATAATTAATTAACATGGGACCCAGCAGACGAAAGTGGAGTGTACAGCCCTGTGGCGGGGATCAGAGTCGCTTCCGGGCAATGGCACTCTTTTCATTTATTTGCCATAATGATGATCTCGTCCACTTGACTTCGTCTTGCTTCAGTTTAATATTGAATCATTAGCACCATTTCTCTCTAAATTGTGTCCTCTGGCTCGATTATGCTGAGTTTCCTCTAGGTCTGCCTTTGAAAAAACTGGTCACATGGGTGGCAACAGAAACTAACACCACTGAATGTAAAATTCACAAATTAAATTTACACCGATTGCTTATAGCAGATAAATAACCAGCCTGAAAGAGTGTGTGGCAAGTCTTCTCTGCTGTGGTGTAGATCAATCAAAACTCTACCAAAAAGTGTTATTTCAGTGTTCAGTGTTATTAATTTCAGTGTTTGAAGGTGAAGCAAGTGAAGCTTTGATATTAAAATACTTGTTTTTGTATACTTAAAGTAAAGTTTACCAGTTTACTCTTTTGAAATGAATAAACATTGTGGTGCTTTCAAAACAAAAAAGTTTGTTTGAGAATCCTGACCAGACCGACATAGTAACGGCTCAGCCAATTGGGTGAGTTTTGGGCGGGGCTATCTCTTTGTCTATCTATCTATCTATCTATCTATCTATCTATCTATATTTCTTTTAATTGAAATAAATTTAATTTTTACTTCTTTAAATTAAAATTTAAATTCCAATTCTGCATCCTAAATTCCAATACTACCTAAATTCAAACTCAACTGAAATACTGGAAAATAGTGTGTTTTTAAAAGTTATTCTTAATTGATTTCTGAATAAAGATATCTGAACAAGATACATTTGGTGACATTAGTGGCACACTACAGTGACAAATGACACACTTTATCTATTATTTTAGCTTTTTTTTTTTTTTTTATCGTAGTTAATAATACAAATAAAAGTTTGTACATTTTGTTTGGTATGCACTTTTGGCAACTCAATCAAATTATGAATCAATTAAATATTAAAAAATTTGCACTGAAGGTAATTCTGTGTACACCGCATTTTTGTAGGATTCATACTACAGCTGTGATAAGTATAGGATTGGTAGAAATCCATTTCAAACAAAGCCAGAAATGCACAATGACATTCTATGCATGCAAGAAATTGAATCGATACCCAACTCATTTTGTTTTTTGCCTTTTATAAGCTGTGAGGGCCGATCGAATGAGGGGAGGTCGCAACAAGTTCGGCCCCATGTACAAACGAGACCGGGCGCTCAAGCAACAGAAGAAAGCCTTGATTCGGGCCAACGGACTCAAGCTGGAGGCCATGACGCAAGTCATGCAGACCGTCCCAGCGGACCTCACCATTACCTCTGCCATTCAGAACATCCATTCAGCCTCCAAGGGGCTTCCGCTGAGCCACCACCATCATCACCACCACCATCACCACCACCACAGCTCCTCCAGCGCAGGCCTGCCACCTGCAGACTTTGACCGCAGTCCCTTCGTCACTTCGCCGGTTAGCATGGCCATGCCGCCGCACGCCGGAGGACTGCAGGGCTACCAGGCATACGGCCACTTCCAGAGCCGCACCATCAAGTCAGAATATCCCGACCCCTACACAAGCTCGCCGGAGTCCCTCATGGGCTACCCGTACGTAGAAGCCTATGCGGGTGGATCGCCGCCCACCTTCCCTCACCTGGTGGTGGAGCTGCTCAAGTGCGAGCCGGACGAGCCCCAGGTACAAGCCAAGATCCTCGCGTACCTCCAGCAGGAGCAGGCCAGCAGAGGCAAGCATGAGAAACTCAACACTTTTGGCCTCATGTGCAAGATGGCCGACCAGACACTGTTCTCCATTGTAGAATGGGCCAGGAGCAGCATCTTCTTCCGGGAACTGAAGGTACGTGAGGCTTTTGTTGGTTTGGTGTTGGGCAGTTGTTTTAAAGCATTGATCTAGAATCAGCTGGGAGGTCTGTTGGCCTACAATTCAGAATAATTCTCGGACAATACCTTATTAAGGTGTTTTACGAATAGTACTGAAAATATGCTGACCCTCAGCCCATGCATGATGAGTTTGATGAGTTTGTTTATTCATTAGAACAGATGAAATGCATGACTTGCTCACCAATGGATGCTCTGCAGTGAATGGGTGCAGTCAGAATGAGAGTCTGAATGAGAATCTATTGGGAGTGCAAGTGAAGTAATGCTAAATTTCTCCAAATCCGATATAGAAACAAATATATGTAAGATCTTGGATGGCCCGAGGGTGAGTACATTTCTAGTGCTTTAACAATGGGTGGATCCTGATTGGCTGCCAGTGGAAAAAAAGTTGTTCCAACAATGTAGTTTTTTTTGTTTCGCTATAGTTATTGTTGTTGTGTGGACATCGCTATTCTCGTAGTATTAGAAAAATTATTCAAAATAAAGTTTAAACTGGTGTGATGAATTTTACCTCTAATGTTTCCCAGCACCCTCAACACTATAGTTCATTACAGTATACTTAGTACTTAGTACTTACAGTACTTAGAATGAGACAAATGTTGCCATTTGACCGGGCAGTTAATTAGTCCACAGTTTCTCATAAATAATGACAGTCTCAAGGTTGTATGTAAGGACTTTTTTTCGGGTCAGCCTGAAAAATACATTATGTATTTGTGTGAGTATTTCAAATGATGTATTGACACACAGTGATCTATAATTGACGGTTTACTACACCAGCCGAAGAGGCCAGTCAGGTGTCGTTCATTTTTTATTTTCACTTGTTTTAACTTTTTTTTTCTCCACAATACACGTCTGTCTGACAGAAATATTGATGGGATTGAGAAGACTGTGAGGGTTTTAGTAACTCGTGCATGTCTGCCTCTGTGAAAGATTTTGGTCGTGAGCATGCTGTATTTTACCCGCCCGTGACATGTTTTGATATGCCACTGGGAAATCTGACAGCACCCAATTCAAATCATTCATGTTGTGCTGTTAGAGCTTCAGGCACCTTATTGTTTTCCTCTCATCACGTTCAATAGCTCATGAGATGTACTAGAATTCATTTATACTGAGAACTGACATACAGTATATATATTTCTATCTAAATATAAAGCTGAATGTTACGCTCTTACTTATAGAGCTTTATTATCTGTTCTCGCGCGCCTCTTAGCTCTAGCATTGTATTCCCACTTACGCGTGGATTAGCATTTGTGTATGGCTAATTGCTGTCTGTATCATTTACCTTTAATTGTGTTTGCACTTCACCTTTCGCCGCGGTGGAGTAGCTTCCCCTTGATGTTATGACTACTTTCTCGCCTCGGCTAATTGTTTTACACAATAGTTGTTAAAAGGGACAAGGGCGTAGCTATAGAATTTGACATTAGCAGTCGTAGCGTGGCGGTGAAGTTGTAATTAGCACAGCTCTCATGTGCCCTCGCTAAATCGCACATTCAAGCGCTAACGGAAAAACCACAAACAAAAAAGGTAGCACTAGAAAGTCTGAACCCACTCCTGACTCTAATTAGCAAACACTCGTAAGGCTATTGTTACCCATTGAGCTTTGTGATGCTGATGGAGGTTTATCCCACGAAACATTGCGGTTTTAACAAGCTTCATCCATTTGAGAGCTCAAGACAAGAGCTATATATTCAGGTTTAATGGCATAGAAATGCAGTAAATGATGTTGCTGTGAAAGAGATCTCCTCACATTTATTCATATTTCCTAGAATTTAGTGAGTCGTCATTTTCTCAAAAGGTGCTAACATGTTAATAATTGAAATCGATAGTTTCATTAGCAGTGCTACGCTAGTGGTTTAGTATGTTTATACAGCGCCACCAATACATCAATTAATGCTTAAACTACTAGATTATTTGCGAATAGTTTGCGAGCGAGCTAATGACGAAGCGGTGGGTAGCATATGATAAACACAGGAAATACAAGTGACTATAAGGCTTGTCTGGGAGGGTGGTGAGTCGGCTATAAATATATCTACATTTACAACGCTATTATTAGCTTCGAAGGAACAAAAGAATTTCTCTCGTAATAGAGCCGGTCTGAAACGTCTGCCAAGTGTTTAAAGATTTAGTTTCCATAAGTTAGACTTCGGTTACAGCTCTCATAAATATTTGGTCATGATGGGATCTCTGAAGAGAGCTCACTATTGTGTTCAGACACGTGAAAAAAAAAACGAGAGGAACATTCCGATGGCCATTTCTCACACTTGGGCGACGGTGAAGCTGTAAAATTTGGGGAAAGAAGATGATGTGAAAGATTAGCTTAGCTACCAGTCGACCCCAGACATGACATATTTTTTCACTTCTAACCCTATTAACCCTTTTAACCATTTAGAATAAAACCTTTTTAGGCAAAATATTTAAAACATCTAAAAAGTTTGCGTTTGTTGATCATATTTATTATATTTATGGCTCATATAGTATGTATTTAAAAAAATTTGACTAAATGTTGGTAGCTTGTAATGTAGATTTTTACAACAGCATAGCAGACTACTTACTTACCTTATAAATACCTTATAAATTTGTGTACTAAATATGATACAGCAGGATTTATAGGGTTAACGAATGAAAACACTTGTACAACTAAATCCAAATTGCAATTTTATCCCCCAGCTAGCTGACAAATATAAACACAGTTGAATAGAAAGCTAAAATAACTGCGCTGATAGTTTAGAAACCTTAGAGTTTGTGTACCAAATATGATACAGTAGGCTTAATAGGGTTAATGAATAAAAACACCTGTTAAACTAAATGAAAATAGTCGTTTTATCCTCCCAGATAGCTTGGTGATAAAACAATGTTGAACAGAATGTAAATTCATTATGAATTAACTTTGTGGATAATTTAGAATCCACATAAATGTATTGTAACGAACAGAATACAGCAGGCTTTATAGGGTTAATAAGAGAAAATGCTTGTAAAACTAAATCAAAATCATTTTTTTATCCTCCCAGATAGCTGACTAATAAAAACAAAGTTGAATAGAAGCTAAAATGACTATGGATTAACTACGCTGATCATTTAGAAACCATAGAATTTATGTACCAAACAGGACACAGCAGGCTTTATAGGGTTAATGATAAAATCAAACTAAATCAATTTTATTCTCTGAGATAGCTTGCTAATGAAACAGAAGCTTAATTGTACAAATGCTTAAATGCTTGCCGTATGCATCATGGTTTGTGTGTGTGTGTTTGAAGGTGCGTGCCAGCAGCATCCCCGTTGTCTGGCCGGTTTGTCATGCTAAGGGTGGGAGTCATGTTTAGCGGGTGGGGGGGAAACAGATGCAGGCTTCCCAGTGTTTGCACTGACAATACGAGCTGGTATGAGGCCCGTGTGCGTGCTTATCCTCCCCTGGCTCTGCCGTTAGCTGCCCGGCCCATAACGTGGAGAGTGATTCACATCCATAGAGAGATCACCCTTTCATTGTGGACGGCGGGCTATTGTTTAACGGATAGGATGCATGCACTTGGCTTTTCCTCAGCACACAATGGCATTAAAACCACAGGCTTAATCGTTCTAGTGAGGATTCCTGCAGCTTTTCTGTCCCCGACTGTACTTGGGTAAACTTAATCACCGTTGATATTGTGCCACAAATGTACTGTCTTAAATTTAGTCCTCCGAGCTGATAAAAGTCAACCGTGCAAAACTTACAATACCCTGACATGTGGCGCCAATATTTATTTTTATTCTTTCACTGCTGCTCAGGGACTGTTAGCCGCTTTTTTCGCTCTCTTCCTCGTTTTTCTCTCTCTCTCTCGACATGGAATTGAATGACAATACCAGGCCTGCCATTAAGTAAAGCAGCACTGTATTAGGGCCTTGTTCTCCAACCTGCACCCAGCCGTGAGACTCGTGCTTATTGAAAAAGCAGCTGTGAGGAGAGGGGATGGTTTGTGGCTGCCAGTGTTAAAATGTCTAGAGGGTCACCATTTATTCACGCTATGTGTGACCCCACTGCGAATTTTGTATGCATTTTTTGTATATTTAATTATGGAATGTATAATATAATAATATAAAAATCACAATTGTGTAATATAATATGTTTACATCATTTTATAAGTAAATACATTTTATATATATGGGTAGTTTTATTTTAAATAAACATTGTATATATTATATATATATGTATATATATATATATATATATATATATGGGTACCTGACGTATCAATGTGTCCTATGGTGTGACTGAATTTGTCAGCTACATATATATATATTATTATTATTATTATTATTATTATATTATTATTTTGCAGTGTCCTTGAAAAGTGTTTGGACAATTAAATCACACGTATATAATATGCATTTCAATGCATTAAATGAAAATAAATAACCAAAAATAAATTAATAAATAAAGGTGAAATCTGCAAGCAAATAATGAGGAATATATATATATATATATATGCTTGCAGATTTTTGGTTATTTACTTATACTCTGTTTTTCTTCAAAATAAATGCATCTTGATTTTATTTTATTTATTTATTTATTTATTTTTAAAGCATGACATTTCTGCATTTTTTAGTGAGACCTACACTACCATTTAAAGGTTTAGGGTTAGTAAACGTTTTGTTTAAATTTTTTTTTTTTTAATTCCACAAAAATGCATTGAAATATTAAAAAGCGAACATATAATATTCTAATTGAAATTCTAATTCAAATGCTGTTGTTTGAACTTTTTATTCACCAGAGAATCCTAAAAAAACATCATCATCAGTTTCCACATTAATAAGCAGCTAAACTATTTTCAACATTGATAATAATAAGAAAATGCTTCTTATGGTATTCAAATCAGCGTGATTTCTGTAGGATCATGTGACACTGAAGACTGGAGTAATGATGCTGAAAATTCAGCTTTGCATTACAGGAATAAATCAGATTTGTATTTTCAAATAGATATCACTTATTTTAAATCCTGATGACTAAATAATTAATAAATAGACATATACAGTGTAAGTGTCCAAATACCATTGCTGTATCATTTCAGATGATTAATATCTTCACGCTCCGCGTCACTTTTTCTCATCTTTTTACATTTGTGTTAATCGTCCAGTCCAATTTCAGAGGTTCAGGTCAGAGACTGTAATATCCACAGCCGTCGCATCTGCAGAAATTAATAAGGCGTTACAGTCGCGATCTGTGAACTTGGGCACGATTTATATCAGCCCATCCCACCCCAGCCGGGCCGCAGCGTCTCCTGCCCTCCCCGTGACTTGCAGACGGCCTGAGGTCAAGCCAAGCGCCTCCTGACAAACAGCCTCGCGAGCGAGCCCAGATTTGTAACCGTGTCCCTGGTCCGCCGAATTTGAATTATTCCGGCCCGAGCCTGGCGTCGCTTTACATTGGCGTGTGTCGTGCGGGGGGGTATTGTCAGGAGGGGCGAGGGGAAAGGGGGGCTGAACGAGCCCCAGAAGCAGCACCAAGGGCAGGGGTGCGTGGTGAAGGACAGGGGGGGAAACAGGTGGGAGGTTAATGGCCCCTGGACCGGATCCACCAGCCGCTCAGACTTGATATATGGGCTTTGGGCCTGGTGCAGGCGTAGGCTTTCAAAGATATATTATTTCATTTGAGACGCGGCATTTTCGTCCCTGCATTTGTCCACTGATAGATGATATCCACTGGCTGGATTGGAGATAGCGTGTGAGTTTTCGTAAGGTCTGCTCCTGTACATATTTTTTCTCTCTGTCTATTCTCCCGTCGCTCTTTTTTGTTGTTGTTGTTTTTTTTCTCCTGCTATTTCAGTGGTAACAATGTCTGTTTGATCAGAAGAGATGGGCAGCTGGAGAACGTCCACAAAGGCCTCTTTTCATTCATAAATAATGCACAATTGGACAAAAACTCCATGTCTTGTCATGAATTCTGGAAGAATGCGGTGTTTTGGCACTTCATAAATTTTGCAGCACTAAAGTTCAGGTTTTTGGCCCCTGAAGATGCCAGGGAAATTAATAACAACGCCGACATTCAAGGTGGAGGTGGACGTGAAGAGATGAATGTAAACATTTATTCGCTTTTACATGTTTAATCATTACAGAGGTTATAATTACGAGCTCATTATTTGAGGCTGTCAATCAATAGTCATACTTCGGCAGCAGATTCTGGACTAGAAGCGTCTGCTATGACAGAAAAAGACCGGCTGATGCTTGAAGTGGCTAATCACTGATGAAGCCCGTTTCTGCCTCAGAGTTAAAGAATATAAAGATAAATGTGACAGCAAATTTCATTTGAAACGTGTTTTATTTATTACGTTGATGCAAATAAAGACCTAAAAATAGCATTTAAAAGGGCTGATTGTAGTTAATGTGTTATTTATTAGAATTGATTTGTTTATTTATTATGATGTAATTTTTTATTATTTATTTTATAAATCGAAATATTATTTTTTTTCAAAGAGAGAGAGAGAGATACCGTTTCACTCAAATATGAAAAAATATATATATATATTCTGAAAGAAATAAATTTTTTTATTCAGTAGGGATCATTTCTAAATGACAAGTTGCCTTTACTAAGCAAAAACAGACCTAAATGTAACAAAAATAACATCCACAAAGCGCTGAATACTGTATCTTTAGTATTTATTTATTATTTGCACGGTTAATTTACACATTTTTATTTAGGAAGGATAATTTATGAATAAAAAAGATGCATTTCTTATATATTTCTCATAAATTTCAATACAATACTGTTCTGTTCAAAGACAAACTGTTATTTAAATGTTTAGGGGTAAATAAGTTTTTTACCCTGCATGGAAAATGTGACATTGTGTGACAAGTGACATTAATAATAACAAAAAAATCTAATTTTATTTATATTTTCTATTTAATTTAATGAATAAAAAGTAATTTAAGTTCCAAAAAAATAGTAGGAAGCACCTGTGTTTATAAATTAATTATAAATTATGATGATAATAGGAAGTAATTTGAGCATCAAATCAGCTTATTAGAATGATTTCTGAAAGATCCTGTGTCAGTCAAGACTGGAGTAATGAAACTGAAAATTCAAGAATCAATTCATTAAAAGAGTTATTTTAAATGCCAATAATATTCACAATATCAGTGTATTTTTAATTGAATATAAAACACTTCATCATTAAATCATAAAATGAAGGGTAGTGTATCCCATGAACCACCTTATAAATTATAAAAAAAAAAAAAAAAAAAAAGATTCTGCAAATCTTTCCTATAGTTCTTCTCTTTATTCTTTCTCTCTCTATAGTGCTCTTTGTAGCAGTCAGGAACCTTGTAAACATAACTGATAAATGCTCATCCTGGCTCCCCAAAGCGGCGTATAAACCGACCAATCAGATCGCAGCTCTTAAAACACGCTCTCTTTCACGGGGCATTGCATTCAGAGCTTCCTATACGGCAGCAAAAGTCAGCTTCGCTCTTTCTTTCTCCCTGAAAAATGCGTCCTGTGCCCTCAAGGCCTAACCGGGCGAAGGAAGGAAGTGCGCACACTTGTTAAAAGGAGAGATTTAGGGTCCGAACTCCCCTCAGGGCCTGTGGGAGACTCCAGGGAGGCATTTGGAGCGGACGGAGAAGAGTCTGTTCATCCACTTGTTGCTTTGATGAGGGATAAAAGCCTGTCATGAACTTCTGGGTCCTGCCCAGAAGCTGATGGACTCATACCGCTGCTTCCATTCCTCGCAAATGGGGAAAAAAGACGGAGAAATACAGAAATATGTTTACTTTCCTTTATCTTCGGCATTCGTAAGCACTTTGTGCTCCGGAAAGCGACAAATGTTTGATATTATCTTGCGGCGATTAAGGTAAAAGCCTTTTTTATTGGCCCGCACTGGATGCTTGTTAAAACCAGGATGTAGAGTGAAGCCCCAAAACACCCCAATCAGAGCAAGCCGACGGCAGACAAACTGCTCCGAAGAGGCTGATTTACGCTAACAAATCAACTCAATCAACATTCTCACCCCTTATGTATTAGTCGAAAAGTAAAAACGACTGCACATTTGCCCTCATAACAGTAAATAGTTGCTTTATACCAAAATAGTGTCTTGTACAAGAGCCTTAATATCAGCCTTGCATTTAGACTCCACAATATCAGCATTCATGAGATGCCGCTATAAAAAATGCGTTGATTTAGATGGAATTGCTATGAATCACCATTTAAAAAAAAAACACTTTTACTTTAGAAAGTAATGTGAAGTTTAAATATGTGAAATAGTTGTGATAATTGATCATGTTCATCTTTTATCACTTAATTATATATTCACACAAAATATGCACTTATGTTTAAAATTTAAAAAGTATGTGTAAATATATATATATATATATATATATATATATATATAGCAATGCATTGATACAGTAATATTTAGAATGTTTTAGTAAATATAAAATGATTGTACGTATATATATATATTTAGTAATTTTATTAAATGTATTTATTTGAAAATAAATCAAATATTTGTCAAGTCAACTGTATGAAATGTAACATGAGGCCAGTGCTATAACTGTTATTTTTCATAACTAATTAATATATATTTTTATAGTACTTATATTTTTATTTTCTAGTACTTTTATTATATATGCAAAATACAATGCAAAATATTATAAATTATAAATATTTAGTGCATAAAAATATTTTAATTGCGTAATTTTTTCCAAACTATTAAGTTATATATATATTTTGAAAATAATTTTCTTGTACTTTTATGATATATACAAAATATCCAGAAATCTCTAAGAAATTATTCTAAGAAATCTATAATTATTTTCTGGTACTTTTATCACATTTTCAAAATATTTTTTATATTTTAAAGTATATTAAATGTTTGTACACACACTGTACATACGCAAACATTGAATCTGAAAATCTTTAGAATATTTTTGTATATATTAAATGTACATTTTACTGGCATGAAAGAGTTTGCAGTTTTATGCTGTTTATTTTTGTAGGTACATGTAACTTTGCCACATTCAACTACAGTCCATAATGTCAATCTCCCCAGCCATCACTCAGGCTTGAGCCTTTTCCCCTCTATAATTATTCTTCTCAACCTCGTATACCTCACACTTGTAAATTAAATTTGCGCAGCAGCTGTAGTTTTGCACCTGTTTTATGTAATGGGCTTGAAACGAATCCACAGAACGCAATTAAGTGCCAACTGAAAGCGTCAAACGTTTTACGCGCACATTACAAAAGAGCATTTGTTTAATTGGTCTGGATCTGCTGTTGTCCGTCCTTCAGTGTTTAATTAACTTGTAGTAATCAGCGGAGGCTCGAGGTTTCTAGCGAGGTCTGCTCTCCGCCTTGCTCTGTCAGCAGTTGTCTACGATGTCTATTTTTGCTTCTTATTTACAGCTGTCTATTCCAGACGCGCTGAAAGGTCCCAAAGACAATAGATAAGGCCTGTGGTCAGAAAGACAGGGAGCATGCGGGCTAGGCTTACACTTATATTTAACTGGACTGGGTGAATGGATTTGCTCCTGATGAACGGCATGTGCGATTCAGCTGGAGAACGTTAGACGCCGTTGCGAAGAAATGTTCACCAAGGCGTCAGAAAAAGACAAAGCCACCTGTTCATTAAACCGGCGTATATCTTTTATTTCGGCCTCACAGTTGAGGTTCGTTTGGCATCGCCTTGGCACTTTTAAACGTTTCCAAGCGCATTACATCAACGAGCATAACTTTCAGAATAGTTTTTGTAATTGCATTCTTTCTTTATCCTGACCCCCTGACGAAGATGAAAGGAAGCTTTCACCGTTTCTGAACTACGGGAGAGGAAAATATTTCAAATTTGCACCAGGCCAACGCTCAAGTAACTGACGTGTTGACAGCGGTTTTAAAACTAGTGAGCGTTGCGTTATGACGCGATGCCAAAAATGGCACGTAATAGTTAAGACAGTAATGTTTCTCTCAGATTGTGTGAGCAGTCCTTTGAATTCTCTCTGTACCTGTTTGCAAGGGCTCTGGGAAGGAGGGTGGTCTGCAGCTGCACGCGTCTGACATTTTGGCACGAGACCCATCTAGTGTTATCCAGTTCACTTTTTGTTAGGCTTAATACCAGTGTCAATCGGAACTGAGGTTTTGGCTCCAAATCAAGTCATAATAATTATTTGATTAGGGGGAAAAAATGTATACGCTGCGGTATTAATGAAATGCCAGATGAAAATAAATGCATATATATATATATATGTGTGTGTGTGTGTGTGTGTGTTAAAAACAATAAATAAATGCAATATATAGTCATAATGCAAAAAATTATTAACAGATTAATAAAAACATTATTAATAAATAAATAATGTGTGAATTGTTATATATATAGTTTAATATAAATATATTTGAATTATTTGTTCTAATATATATATATATATATATATATAATACAAAACTATTGTCTAATTGTTTAAATATATAAAATATAGAAAAAACTAAATTCAATATATATAGATAGTAAATATATATAGACAAAATATAATAATTTAAAATAAAATAAAATTATTTTTATAAAACAAGATTTATCATGATAAGAATAATAAATAATGTATAAATTAGCATAGTATTATTATAGCAAACTAATAATAAATTATTAGCAAATGTATAATAATAATAATAATAAATATATTTTAATTATTTAATTTTGATTGTCTAATTGTTCAAAATACATATTATATATAAAGCACAAACATACACACATACATGGCACATAAATAAATAAATAAAATGACCTCTAAAACTATTATTTGCTATTTTGATGTATTATACTCCTTATATTCATTCATTCTGGTGAATGTGTGTAAATTATTCAAAGTTGAATATAAATAAATAAATTAATTAACTAAACTAAAAGTTAAATAAATAAACAAAATTTGACCAATGCGTTTGATGACTTATGTAAAAGTATACTACTATATATATATATATATATCTCATATAATCCAAATGCATGCAAAGATGGTTACTCCTTGATGGCAATTAAATGTATCATCGAAACCTTCAGTAATTATTTAGAAAAGCTCCTCAAAAAAGGGCTTGAGTGTAAATACACATTGGGAGATCAGCTGTTGTTTTTGGCCTCAATAAGAGCAGATGACACAGTTACTAATGGCGTTGCGTTAGTATTCTTACAGACGAGAACAGACAGACGCATGAAGCCACTCTGGTTGGCGACTGCATCTCCCAGCTAAATAATACAAGAGCCCCGTCTTACCTGGAACCATTTCCCAACAGAGCCAATCAAGAGCCATTTCCTGTTGTCTGTCAGCGTGTCACGCAAAAGCCATAAATATTGACAGCCGTCGCCAATAAAGACAGCCATAAATCGCAGAATTGAGGGGAAAATACGGCACGGGGGGAAATAAAATCAAATAAAAATACAGCGATCACTCTAAACACGTGAATGTGTGTGTGTACGAATGGAGAAGCCCAATCGATTCGGGCTCGACGTGGCGTGCACAACTCATTGTGGGTTTGGAGAGCATTATTTTCGTAGAAAGGGGGGTTGGGGTAAAGTGTGGTACTTCAGAGAGCCTTCCCTCCCATGACTGCATGTATATTAGGAGTCTAATGTTCAGCTGAATAATTGATCAGGGCTGCTGTGTTTTTTTGATAATTAGTTGATAGCTTCTTAGCTTTAAGCCCTCCGATCCATTGGAACAGACCTGTTTTCTGTACACTTATTTTTTATTTTTTTTTGTATTGTTTGAAACAACTGCTCAGATGGACTCGATAAATGGCCTAAGGTTTGGATAAGTTTTGTTTTGTTTGGTTCTCACAACCTAATTTCATCTTTTCCGTCCTCTCTGGATTGTGCCGTTGCTCAAGAGACTTATTAGAGTTTTGAAAAGCATGCATAGTGAGAAAAGGTTACGCTTTTATTGAATATCACTTCATTAATGAAAGTCTGCCACTTTGCCGCTCATGAATGAATTCAATTAATTAGTCTTTAATCTAGAAGTAACCCGCAAACCCTTCAGGAAAGCACATAAGGACATATACGGTATATGCAGTGCTTTATTAATTACCATAGTTTCCCAGCCAAGGATTTGGCAATATAGCTTTATATTGATGAAGAACAGACCGTAAGAACCTGTTTCGGTTTCGTTCTGAAAAGATACACAGTAAGTGTCCTTGAAGTAGAAATATAACTGCTGGCAGCTGAACACGGCACAGCAGGTGTGAATTTCTTATTTTTTGAGAAATTCCGGTTTTATATATTTATTTCATTTGCTCTCCCTCATGTCCCCATGCCCTTGCAATTTTCTTTCTTCTGTTGAACACAAAATGAGACATTTTGAAGAATCTTAGCTACGATTTTCCACAATGAAAGCATTTTTATGTGGTCCACACAGCTATTGCTCTATAGTGGTACTCTTTTGAAGTCATATAATAGCTCTTTTTTGTGGGAAACACACTAGACATCTTGCCCTTAAGCTCAACTTAAGTGAAACATAAGATTGTGGCATTCATTAGGATATTTTAGGACTATTAAAACACTTGTATACCCATATTGGATTGCTGCATTGTATAGAAAATCTTCACTTGTGCGATTCTCAAAAGAAAGACAGCTATACAGGATTTTAACAATATAAGGTAGATTATATTATATATATATTATATAAATGTATATACGTGTAAATATTTGAAAAAATATGTGTATTTATATATACATAACAAATGTACACAGTACACATACATACTGTATATTTTATAAACAAAAAAACACAAGGGACAAAATTGTAGACCTTCACAAAGCTGGAAAGGGCTACGGGGCAATTGCCAAGCAGCTTGGTGAAAAACGAACAACTGTTGGAGCAATTGTCAGAGAATGGAAGAGGGTAAGGATGACTGTCAATGTCCCTCGGACTGGGGCCCCACAAGATCATTCCTCATGGGGTATGAATAGTGAAGAATCAGCCCAGAACTACATGGGAGGAGCTGGTCAATGCTGTGAAGAGTGCTGGGATCATCGTTTCCAAGGCTACTATCAGTAATATACTAAGACGTCATAGTTTAAAATCTTGCATTGCACGGAAGGTTCCCCTGATAAAGTCAGTCCATGTCCAGACCCCTCTGAAGTTTACCAGGTTACCATCTGGATGATCCAGAGGAATTATGTGAGAAAGTCCTGCGGTCAGATGAGGCCAAAGTAGAACTTTTTGGTCTTAACTCCATTCGCCGTGTTTGGAGGAAGAAGAGTGATGAGTACCATCCCAATTAATAGCATACCTACAGTGAAGCATGGGGCTGGAAGCTCTCACTCTGAGGGTGTTTTTCTGCACAGGGGACAGGACGACTGCACTGTATTAAGCAGAGGATGAACGGGGCCATGTATTCTGACATATTGGGCAACAAACCCCTTCCCTCAGTCAGAGCATTAAAGATATATACATGCATGCGATCAGCCATTAAAAAACCCATGTAGGTTGAGCATTAATTAGAAGCAGCATTTATAGTGTCATTCATCTCTGTGATGTCCTGAGATGTTTGACATGTCCCACTAAACTCTGCTGAATGCCGACGTGTGTTGTTTTTATTGTGGGATGACATGATGAGGGGCTGCTGAGGGGCTCCGATCAAACTCTGGGTGTTTCACAGGTCAAGAGTCACACTCGGGAGAATGTTAATGCGGTCACCGTGGGAACTGATCAATCTCTCTTCCCTGTGTCAATCGATAAAACACCCCTCCTCCAGCCCCAGCATCAGCCGGACACTCCTCGAGCTGCTCGGTGTCCACTTGCTAGCCTTGGACAAGTCCCAAACCTGCTCACCTGCACACTAACACATGAATTATGGGAATCTGTTTATCCCCCCCCCACCTCTCACAGAGACACTCGGAGAAAGAATACCACGAGGTCTTCACAGATTTAGCTGCTACAAGCAATGCAAATGTTTTCCCAAAGATATTTTATGACATCTCAATTTACATTGCTGTCAGGCACACAGTGAAAGCCTACATAATCTATATGTCCCATGGACACGACATTGCTGGGACGAGATTACAGCATGGATAGTTGGCATTGCTGAGAGTCGGTTTCTGCATCCAGCCGTTCTTAGACTGCTGTAACACACCAACACGCAACGTATCCAAACATTTGGAGCACATTTAAATATTGTTAAGCCTGAAAATGTACGGTTTTGAAAATACACCTTTCGGATTTAAATATTTAATTTACACTCCCTAAAGCCATACCAAGCTCTTTTTTTACTTTCTTCAATTGTACATAGAATGAGAAATATGGAAGAATTTTAGCTGCGATTTTGCATTTTTTTGGCCGTTCACCATCAATGTGGCGCATACTGCTGTTGCTCTATACGAGTCATATAATAGCTTAAATTTAAAATAATTTGTGATTCACTATAAATCTTCCCCTCCTTGCCTACCTAAACTTTACCCAAAATTCACCCAAAAATTTTAATTATGTCATTAATTACTCACCCTCACCCTCAAGTCCTTTGTTTATCTTCGGAACACAAATTAAGATATTTGTGATGAATCCAAAAGCTCTCTGACCCTCCATAAAGAACAAGGATCCTAACACCATCAAGGCTCAGAAACATAGGAAGGAAACTGTTTAAGTAATCTATGTGACACTCAACCATAATTTTACGAAGCTACAAGAATGTTAAACAATGTTAATAGCATAACTGGGTACATCCATTGCATACATGGCACTATAGGGTGACACAGAGGAGACAAATTGTTGAATAAAGTCATTAATTTTGTCTTCTTGGCGCCAAAAAGTATTCTCATAGTTTCGTAAAATTACGGTTGAAGCATTGATGCCACATGGATTATTTTAACAATCTCCTTGCTACATTTCTGAGCCCCTATCTTGCTGTCTTTGGAAGAGTTAAAGAGATCTTGCAATCCATCAAAAATATCTTCTATTTGTGTTCAGAAGATGATTGAAGAAGGTCTTACGGGTTTAGAACGACATGTAAGTGAGTAATTAATGACAGAATTTTCTTTTCTGGGTGAACTAACCCTTTAAAAGAAGCATCAATAATTGGGGAGTTTATTATGACACTTTATTAAAGCACTTTTATGCCCTTCCTGGATTCTTGGATTTAAAAAGGTCTCCTTTGTGTTCCTCAAAAGAAAGACAGTCATACAGGTTTGGAACAACTCACTAGTTACTGCAATATGGTCAGCCATTTATAGATCATTAATACACATTAGTACACATTAAAACTCCAGCTACGCTCTTTTCACTAGGCTGTATCCCATATGAAGCAACACCGGACTCTAAAATAAGTCCGGAGAGAGAGTGAGATGCCAGGCAGCTCTCTCAGAGGAGCACGGGTATGAAGCAATGCGGCCGCAGCGGCTGGTGGCCACCTGCTCAAAGTCCCAGCGTGCTTATCAGACCCCCTGGCAGCAAGAGAGCAAGAGAGCAAACAGAGGCCCTGCCATGACAAACAAGCCGGGAGATTTCCACAAGATCAGTGAAAAGCGAGGCCAAATAAACCAGGCCCTTCAGTCTCGAGCATCCAAAGCACGTCAAATCAGCTCCCACGGGACGGCGAAAGAGGAAGCCAGAATGTGACACCTCAGCACAAATTGTTAGCACTTCCTCTGGGGATTCGAGGACACTTAGATTATCTCCCGTGAGTGTAACTGTACATTTATAGGTTTCCAAAAACTATTAGTGTTGATGAAGAGATGAGGCACTCAACGTTTTGCTACGGACATTAATGATACCTTAAACCGTGCTGTTTGCTGTTGAGAGATTTATAAAGTAACAGTAATATTACATTCCTTGAGGTGTCATCACAATCAGTGTTGGAGTAATGCATTACAAGTAACACGAGTTGTGCAATAAGATTACTTTTTTCGAGTATCTAGTAAAGTAATGCATTGAAATACTTTTCAATTAAGTTATGCCAGTTACTTTGTATTCCCATTTATTCATTGACCCTTTTGGTATGAAAGGGCCTTTACAGTTGCCAAGAAATAAAACTTTTGGGGTTTTTAAAATTAGAAATATATTTTGTCAAATGATTAATCCAAAATAAAAGTTTGTTTGTTTACATAATATATGTGTGTGCAGCGTGTATATTTATTATGTACATATAACAACAAATATATCTATGTATATATTTAAAAATATATGTTTATATAAATAAATATATATAAATAATTGCAATAAATAGTTGGACAGCACTGAAAAAATAATGCCAAAGGAGAGTAATGCATTAATTTTTATGCAGTAACAGAACATTGTAATGCATTACTTTTAAAAGTAACTTTCCCAAGACTGCAATGTGACATATGCTCAAAATACGTCACTTACTTAATGTCACTAATGTAGAGATATAGGGGCAGTTTCCCGAACAGGGTTTAAAACTAGTCCTAGATTAAAATAAATGTTAAGGGCTGTCTAAACAGGAAAAGGCTTGGACTGAGATATCTTAAACTACACCATTGCCATTGTTTGGTAGTAAAATGCTCACAGATAATGCATTTTTGTGAGACATGTTTCAAAAAATTCTTAAATGTCCTAAATTAGCAAAGTCTATTCCTGGCTTAATCTAATTTCTATCCGGGAAAGCGGCCCTTACTGTATAAAGCATCGCTCAAACCTTCAGACCAAGCAGCATTTTGTTGGTCAACATTGTGAATTTGCACAAGTGAAATTAGATTTTTTTTCATCCCCGCATGACACTCATGATTCCTGTTAGAATGACTGGGTTTTGGACAAATTTGCTGAGCGATGGCAAATGTGTCCAGCTTTAACAATCAGACTTGCTAAAGTTAAATAGAAGAAAAAAAAGGGACCTAATTCAGTAACCAGCTTTTATGTAATGATGTATTTTGCTTATTTTTTCTTATATAAACTGCTGTTAAAAAAAAACCCAACAGAAGGGAAACATCCAACATCAAATACTATTTGTCAGCCTGGCAGAAAGGAAGTGCGCATAGCAGCGTACGAACAGATGTCCACAGAACACAACTCAAAGCTCTCCTCCTGACGGCACCCACTGAAGTGCACTTCAAACCTCACCTGTAGTTCGGCCGACCAGCAACACTGATCCGCATCCAAGAGGTCAAAAGATTTCGGATGGGATTTATTTTCTTTCTACCCCCTCTTATCTTTTTTTTCCCTCCCTTCCTCGTGTTTATGCAAATGTGATTGTGGACCGCACACTCACAGCCTCCCTTTAGTTGTAAATAAATCATTCGTCTCATTCTGTTCATTAATGGGCACTCAAGGAGACTCTATTAATCTGTTCATTAGGGCACTTCAAAAACAACAAAAAAATACTTATTAAAAGCAGTTCCAGCTGCGTAAGCTCGTTACTCGCGCCTAAACAATGCTCGTGGCACTCTACCAAAACCATGTGGGATAAAAAAAAAGCTTGTATTTGGCAATTTGAAGGGTATTCTATTATCACCGGTCAACCCTTTCAGGCAGTGATGAATAATATTGCTTTTGGATATGCAACGAGAAATATTTGCACATCATTTACATCAAAAAATAAATAAATAAACAGTTGGAAATAATCATAGCACATTCATCTGGCAATATCCTTAATGCCGTTCAACGTGGCGTTGAGGCAGACAGGGTCTTCTTTAGGAGCAGGACAGGGCTCAGCAATTGATTGCTACATTGATCTAGCAATGCCTGAATGACCGTAAAGGAATTAAATTGGTTTCCTGGAGGATATGCATTTTTTATCATAAGAGTGAAAGTAAAAGCTCTGATTTTGAGAAATTTGGAAGCACGGCACATGAAGAAAAGCAAAACAATTTGAGTTTTAGTCGTTGCTGATGCAGGAGGAATTTATGTATTGTGAGATTTCAGCGTGGGTCAACAGATTTGTGGTTTAATCGCTCGTTATTCAGTCAAACAAAAGCTCCTATTCCTAATTTAATGCTTCTGGGGTGAAATCAATAAGCGTGTTTTTATTTGGCTGACCTCCAGGTATTTTTCCAGCACCTTACACCACCAGCTCATCTAGATAAACATTAACACCCGATAGACGTTTTATTTTTAGCTTGTCATGATTATACAGCTGAATTTACAATCTGTGAGTTTATTCCTTTGATACAGGCAGGAAGAAAAATACTGATCAACTGTATGACAGTGGAAAACATTCAGATACTGCGTATTTTTACAAGGTTGCTGGTTGATATATACATGTTATTATCATGTTAATACACATGTATTTCTGAAAAAAAACTAAAATGTTGATCTTATTGTTTCATGAATAAGCACAAAATTTTGTCAAAATGATAAACCCACAATTGTTCAAATGTAATTAATAGATACTGTATTTTATCAGTCATGCTATTTTCTTTACAAATTGTTTTATTCCTCCATAAATTGGCATAGTTTCAATATTCCTTAAAAATAGCTAAATTAGTTTTACGAAACAAATTAATTCTACTAATTTCGTACATATTCCATAACTATTGTATATTGTAACAATAAAGGCACAATTTTTTTTGTAAATAGTTGGTCAAAAGGTTTTTTTTTAAGTCAGTTGTCAAATGTAATAGTCAATAGTATTTTAAAAAAATCAGTTCACACAATTAATTCTGCTCACAATTAATTTTTTATTTTTTTTTATTCAATTCATGTTAAAATCTAGAAAAATATGTAATTCATAAACATTTTCTACAAATGATTTACATAGAAAAACGCGATAGCCACTGTGTATCAAACTTACAAAGTCACCACCTCTAGTGTTAGAGGACATAGCTTGTCGTAAGTGCACTTCAGAGCCGAGTTACACATAGCTGTGACAGTGCAAAGGGAAGTGAGCTGACATGGAAACAGCGGTGTCAGACGGCACTTTAAAAGGTCAGAGATGCCTTCTCTGCCCATCTGACGTGTTTCTGGCAGCAGTCCCGGTCTGCAGTGTCTTCCCCTGCTTTGACTAATGGCACCCTCATCTCTGTTTGATGACCCAAAAGCGGCGGGCATCAGAGGCTCATGTGAGGGCAAGGCCTTTGATGAGAACGCCTGTCAAAAAACTGACTAAATGACAGGTTTCTTTGTAGAACAGGCATTTTTGACTCAAAACATGAGACGTGCTAACAATGCCGAGTGCATATATTTGCTTCTTGCAGCCCTAGTGTTTCAAACCTGGAGATTTGATGAAATTAGGCCATACAGCATCGATTGTACAGTAAAAGAGTTGATACAAGTGATGCAACGATACCAAACAAGAAGAGATTTGATTGGTTTTCAGAGGTCTTTTGCTCTGCCGGATTTGGAAATCCATTCTTTGAATTGATTTCGTAGCATTTGTTATGACTATGAGAGCAGCACAAACAAGAATCGCAAGCAGCCAAAACAATCTGAACCAGATATCGATGGAGCCTCCCAAGATAGCAAGAGGCATTTCATTCACTTTATCTTTGCCTTGAGAAACCACAAGTATTATTTTCCTGACTCCCTGTTCTCATGAGACTTCATAATCATTAAATTTCTGTATTTTTATGACCCTTTTGTAAATTGTTCTCATGAGTGAATCAACATCTAAGCCTTTTAAGAATAGCCAGACCGGTACTCGTTTTCACTAATTTTCCTCATTCTTTCCGACATTGGACTCAAAGAGCTCTTTTCACCTCTTGTATTTAATAATTGACAGAGCAAGCCATGAGAACCCAAGAAAGGTGACAATGAATGCGTTGTTGGAGCCGTTTAACTCCTGTGTGAGAGGTCCTAACTACGCAACTCTAAACAGGCTACTTAATCACAAGGGATAAATGAAGCTGTATCACTAGGCAAACAGATTAATTAACAGCGGGTGAAAAACAGTGACATTTGGTGAAGTTCACACGAGAACGACCTCTTGCGACCTCAAGACTGATATTGATTTTCTACCGGCTGTCCGGACTACTAACACACATAAACGAGTGTTTAAGGGTAAAGTAACATTCAAGTGACAAATGAACTGAACAACTTTTGTGCCTGAAAAATCTAGAAATTACATTTGTACGCATATTTGTATGTATATTTGGCACATTAAATTATATACTAAATTTAGTAAATGTTGTGAATAGTTATTACAGGACAACACAATTTACCCCAAAAGGTCTGAAAGAGGAATAGTTCACCCAAAAATGGAAATTCTGTAATTATGTCGTTCCAAATCGGTAAGACCTTTGTTGATCTTTGGAACACAAATTAAGATATTTTTGATGATATCCGAGAGCTTTCTGACCCTCCATAGACAGCAATGCAACTACTGGACCACATTCAAGGCCCAGAAAGGTAGCAAGGTCATCGTTAAAATAGTCAATGTGACATCAGTGGTTCAACTGTAATTTTATAAAGCTACGAGAATACTTTTGAGCGCAAAGAAAACAAAAATAACAACACTTTTCAACGGGGTCATGGGGAGTACCATGATGCATGATGTCTGATTTCATCAACAATATCTTCATTTGTGTTCTGAAGATGAACAAAGGTCCTATGGGTTTGGATCGAGTGACAGAATTTTCATTTTTTGCGTACAGTTTCCCTTTGAACATCTTCAATGACTATCCAATTAATCAAGGTTGAATTCAAAACTTTGAACCATTCTGAACATGCTTTGAAAAAGAACTACTACTCACACATTCTTTGGTCTCTCCTCAGGTTGACGACCAAATGAAGCTCCTCCAGAACTGCTGGAGTGAACTCCTCATCCTGGACCATGTTTTCCGGCAGGTGATGCACGCCAAAGAGGGCTCCATCCTCCTGGTCACGGGGCAACAGGTGAGCGCCCGCTGCAGTCTCCTCCATGCCTCCCCGTAGATCTCATCAGGCCTTTTTGGCAGTGTGGATCAACATCCTTTAAAGTGCTATCGACTGCCCCGGCCACTCCATTAAAAAAAGATTACGCTTAGGTATAAACTAATGTGGCCAGAATAATCAATTGTAGACTTCTTATCAAGTGCGTGGTAAACGAATAAATAAAATGGTTGGTTAAGCATGCACGAGTCATCGCGGTGAAGAAGGGATGAGAGACACAGAGAGAGATGGACAGGGAGGGAAAGCAGAAGATATGTATGATTTACCTCAGTCGTCTCTGAGGATCATCGCTGGATGGACGCCTCAGGCTCAGCTGAAGTTTTCTGCACACGAGGACCTTTAATTCTGTCTTCGGCTCCAGCACATGCACACACACTTCCAGAAGATGTTTAAACTGGTTATAAATAAATATGCTTCTGTCCGCCTGTCAGTTAGGTTTGAGTTTAATTTTTAATTCTATGATTTTTCCCTCCACCTTCCCCTGCTCAACAAAGTAATCTCCAACTGTAGTGACAGCTCAAACACAGCCACTCGTGAGCAGGAGAACTTTTCGAAGAGTTCCCAGCTTATCAGAGGATTATGTCTTGAAACAGAAGAATGGTCTGATATGATAAGAGCAAAGTTCAAGAAATTTACAGCGGCACATTTCTTGGCCGTGGTTTAGCGGTTAACACACATGGTTTGGTAAACCAGACAGCGAGCGAAGCAAGTTCGAGTCTGGCTCCTGACATGATTTCCACAAAGTCATATAAAGGAAAGAGAAAATGCTAATTAGACATCTTTAAAGTCTCGAAACATCTCAGTTGTTTCTTTTAGAAAATAATGAGATTAAATGATGGAAAAACTCACATGCTATGAATATATATATATTATACAGCCATCATCGTGGGTTCGAATCCGGCTCTTGGCACAATTTCCACCAAGTCAATTAAAGGACATAAAAAACTATGAAAATAAACAGCTTTAAAATCTTAAAATATCTCAGTTGTTTTGTTCTAGACAATAATAAGATTAAATGGTCGACCAACTCACATGCTTTGGTAAATTATAAAGCCATCAACGTGGGTTCGAATCCGGCTCCTGATATGTCTTCTGCCAAGTCATATTTCTCATCAAATTCTTGCAATATCAAATTATTTGACTTACATATTCATAACTTTACAGCTCTATACATATCCTAAATCATCATTTGAGACAAAGTCGATACTTAAAAGAAACACAAGTGGGAACTCCACTGTCGAGTCTATTTGAGGTCAGAAATTGATTTGTTTGGTTAGTGTGAAAGTGGTTTCTAGCCTCCTGAGCCATGAAAGAGTAACTTCTGAGCAATAAAATCTGAGAACATTTGTTAGATACATATACCACATCTGGAGCTCACAGCGCTCGCTGTCTTTGATTTGTCTGGATTGCGAGTACTTTGCGTTGCGTGCCTCTATGTTTGATTAGCGAGGTCTGGCGGAGAGTTGGGGGCGGGGTGGAGGAGGGCCAGACCTTGTTTGCATATTTTGCCTAATGAACAGCTGGTGCTGAAAAAAAGCCTTTGGGGAGAGAGAAGGCAAAGACTCAAACAGTTCATTACGTCCTATTATTCCAACGCAGACTACTGACAGCCCGGACACACAACACACTCACGCATGAACATGGACTTATGCATAACAAACAAACGCTCTTGCAGTTATTAAAGCAATATTGTGATACAGTAATTCAGTGTAGTACATCTTTAGACTGCCGTGTAGTGCATATATTACATATATATGCTACTCCACAACTCAAATCTCAATCTCTCATCTTGTTTGAGGACATGTCATTGTTTCTCCCTGGTGTTGGTATGGCAGCAAAGCACTGTGGGGGATCAGTCCTGAAGTGCTGCGACACATGACACTACATGGGCGGCTTTCCAATATGTCACAGACCTACATCCCCCCTTCCACCCTGTCTTTTGCTGTATCTGTCCATCTGTCTTTCTCTCTCTGAAGGTCCCGGGCCTTTAGAAGAATACAAATCATCATAATGATATTCATACAGGTCTCGGTAGTTTGGCAAGATCAAGCATTCACAATGTCAGAATGAATTGGGGAGTACTGCTACAAACAGTTGGCTATAAGTGTCGTGTCAACCATCATTATGGAACAAAAATTTTATTTTACAGACATTTCCTTTAGGAATTTTAAGTAGTGTATAATTTGAATGCTTATATTGATATAAATATGCATCAATTTCAACATTTTATTTAGATTAGTATTAATCTTTGTTAAATATTTTCAGTATTTTGCATTATTATTAGCATTTTTTTAAGGGTAACCCCACTTATTTTGACGTTACTGGTTACTAATGCTTGAGGCACATGGTCAGTTGGTCAAATCCCCATTAATTGACAACTTGAGCGGCTTCGTATGGGCCTCAAAGAGATCTACGAATACAGCCGGTGAGAAATGTGCCATTCTCCAGCCAGGACTTAAAAAAATTCCACTCATCATATTTACACAATAAATAAATTCCAATCCATCCGCGTTTTTAATTGCAAATCCAGCTCAGAGGGAGCTCTCCTTACGCTTAGGAGGCCCGTAGTCTACCTTCTTCCAGAAACCCTGGCGCAGTCAATTATGGTAATGAATTGTCAATAAATATAAAAATTTAATACGGCCTGCTTACAGTGAGTGGCAGCTAAGGACTTGCCTCCAAGACAAATTTGCTGCTGCTGCAGATATTAAGTGCACCTGAAAGGGGAGGAGAGGGCCACGGGGGTCCCGTGCAGGGTTCGGCCCGGTAGCCTGGGGGACCTCCAGGGGCCCCCGCTCACTCGTGCCTTTCCAACCCCCACCACCCTCGTCTGGCGCCGGGCGCTGGGGTCCGAGGGTCTGGGCACCAGGGATGGAGAAACGTGCAGCTCTTCCCCGCTCGGTTTGATGCTGATTATCATTCAGACCTCGGCCCAGTGCACTGTCCCTGCTGTGCGGAGAGGAGCCTGGGAAGGAGAGAAAGGGAGAGAGGCGTAGGAAGTGCAGAGCTGCCAAAGCTGGTTATATGCTTACTTCAGACGGTGCTAAAAAACTCGAAAGGTGGTGCCAAGTGCCGCCTGGCTGAATGAACTTTTAAACTAAAAGGACTCTGATTCAAGAAATAGAATTTTCGATGAATGAGGAACAAGGCCTAAACTTTTCCTAAAACATTCCCAGCAACTCTTGCTGTTCCAAATCAAATATAAGCACATCTTCTCAAAATAAACGTATTTCTGTTCCAAGCGTTCCAAAATACGTAACTTGATAATTACCTCAGACTGGCTTAAACAATGGAAGACGGGAAGAGTGTTCTTTCAGACCCCAAATTATTTTTGCAATCCTGCTGCTTGAACCTCTCTATACCTGAAATGTTTCAAACCTTCAGAGATCTGGCATGTTGCTTGTGGTAAAACCTTTTTTGTTTGTGTGTGTGAACACTCTCGCTTTTTCTCTTCAGGTGGATTACGCCCTAATTGCCTCCCAAGCCGGTGCCACACTCAACAACCTCCTGAGTCATGCACAGGAGCTGGTGAGCAAACTACGATCCCTCCAGCTGGACCAGAGGGAGTTTGTCTGCCTCAAGTTCTTGGTGCTGTTCAGCTTGGGTGAGTACAGAAGGGGTGGAGGGGTGGAGAGAGGCTAAGGCCTGTGCATTATCCAAACCTCACTTGCTCACTCCCAAGGTTCTTGAGGGACCTTGAGATAAGCCATAAGACCGCATTCTCTTCCCCCTGTACAATAAGACCATCATTATGAATGCCACCGTCTCTCCTTTACCAGTGATGCCAGAATAGTTTGGTCGCTCAAAATGATTATTCTCAGAAAATTGTGTAGCTCAAAGATCTTGTTCACTCTGTCTGTTTCCATGGAGTACTTCACTTAATCAATATGAATGTTTCAGAAACAATCTATGAATAAAGTGCCATTTCAGGGTGATCAAATGACCAATTCATATTTTCTGGGGAAGAAAGTGCTGAAAAAAAAGAAATTGAAGTAGACGCCACTGTTTTTTTTTTAGTTGTGGTAAAAGAGTGCAGTCAAACATATTTTCACAATTCTAAAATTCAGTTCAGATTTCCAAAATTCTAAGTTTCTGACATGCACATCAACCTGCTGTGTGCTGTTCTCTGAATGAATTACTCATTTTAAATTTTTTGGTAGTTTATGTTTCCATTTTCATCTACCTCCATCTAGCAAATTTTATGCAATATCCTAAAATGTGCGTAAAATACAAATTGAAGACCTAGCTAAAAACTACTTACAAGAAGACCGGTCTTGACCTGCCTTGACAGGATTTTTACTTTTGGATGAATTAATTATTGTTATTTAATATTAAAAATAAATGTAAATAAAAATAAATGTTATACCAAAACAGAAAACATTCGATTTGTGCGTTTAAGTGCTACTTTAGCTACACAAGTTCTTGCTATACTTCCAACTTGATATGTTGGAAAGTTACAGAACCAAGGTTTTTTTCCACTATTGGAGTGAAGAAGATCAGGAGGTCATTTGCTCTGAGAGATTTGCGTGCCGAGTGCATTCCCTTTTGCTGTTTGCTATCAATAACTTTCAGAGCTTCTCTACTAGCTTTACATTGAAATGATGGAGGTTCCATTGCCTACAGGTCAAGGTAGCTCTTGAAGCCACTTCACAAAAGCTGCAGGTCTCTACCATAAAAGGCCAGCATCAAAACACAGGGCTGGCCGTCTGTTTGGCCCCATTAGAACATGGAATATTAATGCCAACCATCCGCATCATCACATCAGTCACGATTGTTGTGTTCTGTGGTTCCAAAAAAGAGAATATTATGTGTGTACGTTACGTTTGCTGTGTCCCTGAACAACCTGAAACTACGAAGCAGGACATAAGCCTTTATTTCCTGCTCCCCCATCGTACCTTGAGAAGGTTCTTCAAATCCTTCCAAGACCAAAGAGCAGTGTTGAGAACTCCAGACCTCTCAACCTTGCTGTGTTTATGTTGATCGGCTTTGCTTAGTGGAGGTTTTTGGTTGCAGTTTGGGGGGAATCTGGTGTAAATAATTTGGCAGAAACATCATCCATAATAAAACTCTCACCTGAGGGGAGTGTAGCGCCCCAGGCACTGCCCCGTTCTAGCAGCTCGCCCCACCCATGTTGTGTGCCAGGCCCAGAGAGACCATGAGACTAAGAGAACTAAGCCCAGAGATCAAAGATGGCTCCGATTAATAGTATCCTGTGGGTGAGGGGTGGGTGAGAAAAACACTTTGCCAGTTGCTATTGAGAAGCCAGTCAGAGGTTAATTAAATGAAGCATGAAAATCCCATGGCGCTTTATGAAAACTATTGGAATTATGGGAACTTATTGTCTGTCTGTCTCGAAATGCTGCTCATTCTTCAGCCATTTTTAAAGGAGAACTTGTTTCCACAAAAAATGCTACAACTTTAGCGAAAATGTTCCTTTACAGACCAGAACGGTCCACTTTTTATTTTCAGTAAGTGTAGAAATTCCTAATCGCATGGATTTCTATTGCAATAAGGGATTTGTACAATGGCCAAACAACGGTAAAAGTTACCACACCTTACATGAACAAAAATTTCATAAAGCTTGCTTTTTACATTTGATTGATTGTTTTTATTATTAGTATTATTATTCCATTTAACTTTTGACATTTGGTGGAGAAAAAAAAATAAAATCTATTACTTATAAATATATTTAATATTTATAATATTATTATTACATAATAAAATAAATATTAATAAATGTACAAATAAGACATTTAACATGCATAAATACATAATAAATATATCTATATTATATATATATAAATATATATAATAGTGCTGTCAAACAAGCACTATTTATTGACTAATTATAATGAATATATATTCGTAATTTATATTATATATAATTATATTATATAATATTCAAATTCATAATTTATATATACATATAATTAAAATATGAACGTAACCTATTTTTACTAAATTTATGTGTGTATTGTAATAAAAATACACAGCAACACACAAATATATATGTAAACAAACACTTTTATTTTGGATGTAATTGATTGTTTGACAGCACTAATACATATAATATTTATGCACATACATAAACCTTTGTGTTGGGTAGCACCTGTTGTTCAATTTACTTCACGTACTTCAATTTCATATAAAACATGGTTATTGAAGTCTGTCTTTTTTTTATGAATCCTAAAATGGAATCAGTTATTAGGTAAATGTGCTGGTAAACCCAAGGCCACACACACAAGGTCAATATTTGGAGGCCGTCTGGCCTCTATGACATTAAAACATCAAATTCAGTGCATCAGCCCTCTTACACTCGTTAAATGCAGTGTCTTCGTATTGCATTTACAAATGAAGCCTGTTAACGGAAATCAAAATCGCATTTACCCATTCCATTCCACCCCCCGAAGCTTTAAGTTAGAGTCTGTTCGCTCTCAATGCAGCCAAACCATCACAATCTGTCACTGTCGGGGCAGCCCAGGGGGCTCTTTGTAAAGCTAAGTGTCAATAAAGAGGAGGAGAGACATGAGTTGACCCGGGAGCAGTCACTTGTCTCCTCGATCCCTCTGGCTTGTCGAGAGGGCCGATGGCAGTCAGCCGATCACTTCTCACGCTTCCCGCCAGCCGAAGCGTCTCTATCTTTCCCGCTGTCAGTCTCAGTGTGTTGAATAGGTGCTTTGGCTCTAGCAGGAGCTGAAGGCTTTATCAATGGTTAAATAATTACGACCAAGACATTGATTTCCTCAACAGCAGGAAAAGCGCTGAAGGGTGAACGATGTTCTTGTGGAGTTTAAAGGTTGTAGAGAGGATTATGGTGGACGTTTCTGAGAAGATGCCAACATTTTAGTTCTGTAATTGTCTCGACCCTCCATAAATACCTCAAGAACGTCTTGAGACGCGTTTTACTTTACATTTTTAGCTAGAAACGCCAGGCTCAAATGGTGTCGGACACTGAATAAATGGTTATTGATACAGTTCAACGTGAACTCTATTTTAGGTCAAAAAGAGAATTGTAATCCAAAAAAAAGGAGAAATTTCTATCATTGTTTACTCACTTTTAAGTTGTTCTAAACTTTGATGACTTTCTCAGTTGTGCAGAACACAAAAGAGATATTTTGTAAAAACGCTCAAGTGTGAAAGTCATAAGGTCAATTGGGTCCAAAGCTGTTGTTTCAGACAGCATTCACTTTTATTGTATGGACCGTTAAAGCATTCCTTAAAATATCTACTTTTGTGGCCACAAAAGTAAGAAAGTCACATTTAGAAGAGTATGAGAATATGAATAAGAGTTCGAAGATTACAAACAGAAACAGAACAGTATTCATTTTTAACCATTTCAAGTCAAAATGTAACATTATATGTTTTTAGATATTTAGGAATCATGTTGTTTACATAGCTCTTTCTATAAAAAAATAATGCTATGACCAGTAATTCCAGTCTGAAATGTGCGTTCCGGGGCGGAATGCCTTTTTGTTTTCAGTACCCATTACATCACCTAAATTTTAATTTATTCAGTATTTCATGTCATAGTCATTCATTTTAGTCAGTTTTACTTTAAAAACTTTTTAATTCTTTCGAATTCTTTCGTATCAATCGGAATCAACGCAGTCACTTTCACACAAGGATAAAAGATTTCTAAATGCAGATTTAGCAAATTTTGAAAGTGACTTCTGTGCTTTGTCTAATTCGACACGATAGAGACAAAATAAACCTTTTTTACCTTAAATGCCAAATAACAGGCAAAATAGAATTCATTGACGAGAAACGACAACTAATACTTCTTTTGTTATTACTACACAAATGTAACCAAAATATGGAACCTATCCTTGTCGTCTTTTCATCAGCTATTTTTAAATTAAAATTATCGACATAATTTGCATTTCGAAGACTCCTCGTTATCATCAAAAAGTAGAGGACACTGGTATAACATTTTTCCGCTCATGGCATCAACACTTGACTACGAAATGGGATGCGTCTCAAGTCCCCGAGGCTTGGCTGTGGGGTCTCTTCCAAACACCTCTGAACAACACCGCATACAGTCATGGCACGCAGCCGCTTCCCCTTTACTCTCACTTTAAAGGCAGTTCCCACATAGGTAAGCTCTAATTAAGCCGGCCCGTCTTGTTTCCTTGATCTGAATCGATACGTCTACCCTTGTGTGAAGAGAGGGGAGATCAGTAATGCATGCGCAAAGGCTCATAACAGGTGCAAATATTCATTTCCTGAAACAGACCAAATAATTTGGAAGTCGGTTGGGATTGATTAACATTCGAGGGCTGGGACGGTTCAATATTTACGCCTCGGAGACCCCCGGCCGGGGCCAAATAATGGTGCATAAAACTGCAGCTATGTCTTAATTAAATGCAAGATAATAGGGGCAGGTTTTTCTTGTGAGCCAAGCAGTTTGGCACTGACGGGTTGTAAGTCATGTGGAAGATGTGAGGCCTGGCTCTAATCAATACACATATAAAGCAAGCCCATGTGTGTGCGGACACCCTTTGAAAACACATCGACGCGGCGATGCGCATGTAGGAATTTATTTTCGGTGATTTGTGACAATGCGCGGCAGCTCTTCCCCGCTCGCTCGACGCATTCGCTTGTTGTTGTCACCAAACGCTCTCATTTAGATTTCGCTCAAAAGTGCAAAACCTTCCAATCAGTCCTGAGTGCTCTGATATTTTACAAATCTGCTGGAGAGGAGGAAGTGGGCCCATGCAATGACCCTAATATTTAAGGGTTATTTCTTTTGCCCGCTGTCCTTTCATTCCACGAGACAGAAATCAAAAGCCTCACTTCTGGCGCTTCGGCGAGAGACTTTCTTTGAAACGGCAACCTCATTAGGAGCCTTAAGAGGCTTTCAGACTTTATCAGGCTTTAAAAGCCGCTGATATCTGTGGACAACGTGCAACGGGCTCGTGCTTTTAAAGGGGAGTGGAAGGATGGCACTTTACCTTTAGCCTCACTAGCTTTTGTCGTGCTTTTCGCAGAATTCCGGCCATTCCGCTGTGATTTCGACACTTTCCTTGTGCATCGCGGCTGCAATTCGCTTTTATCTTAGTTTTTTTGTTCTTTATCTGTTACTACACATTACTTTATGATTAGCTTTAAATTGCAAACAACTTTAAGTGTGATTGGCGATCGTTAGCTATTAGCGTCGTTATCTGAATGTCTACAAATGCTTTAGATAAGTAATGCGGTCAAGAATGTACATCTATGGAATTACTCTTGATAAAGGCCAGATGTATTACTCTCGACAGATAGAGGTTTTGTGATTTTAGCGTTACACTTAAAGCTCAGTTCTATAATCTAATTTTGACCTAAATCACTTTTTATTGCACAGTTTCTGTTGAATGGATTTATAGTTCATATTTATAATTATTGGTAGTATGGTAAAACATGGTGAATGGTACGAAGAGTACTACACTGTACAATGGCGTTTTAGTGCCCACATTAAAAACGAAAAAAAAAAAAAACTTGTCTTGTTATATCTAATATGCATGAATGTAAAGTAAAAACTCAAAGTTGAAAGAAAAAAAGCATAATATTATGACATTACAATTTTAGTATTTAATTGTTTTATTATTACAAAGTTGCAGCATTATGAGATGAAATCATCATTACTTTATTCTCAAAATGTAATTAGTAGCAGTTGCAGAAGTATTAATATTGGTCAAATGTAACATGCATGCATATTTTTAATGAAATGAATAATTAAAAAGTAAAAATAACAAGAATAAATTGTAATATTTTAAGGAAAAACTGTGTCATTTCTTTACATAATATTAATATAATTTAGTATCATTTATATATTATATATATATAATTTTTTGTGTTTTGAATTATCTTTCATTTTTAGATTGTCATGTAAATGTTATACGTTTTAGTGATTTTATGTGCTTTTAATTTATCTATATTTGAGGTTTATTTCTTAAGCTTATTTTATTTATAGTTCACATTTTAATTCTATTTAATTTGTATAGAAAGGTTAAGTTTTCATCGTATTTATATCATATTTATGTTTTATTTTCTATTTAAATTTTTTTTAAGTTTTAGTTAACAATAGCAACACTGATATAACTGAAAGCGTAATCATATTATCGGATTTACCCTTTTAATTCCAAAGCATGGATGTTACCAGCAAAAACCCAACACGATAGCATCTGACACTAAAAAACCCATCCCGGGTAAACGAAGCATCTGTGAACTGCTTGTAAAAGTTTCCCCCACTTTCAGCGAGTGCAGACCGGCTGGATTTGCCTTCAACAAAAGCTGTGGATGAAGTGATTGAGAATACACTGAGCTATAGCTACTTGTTTTCCTTCTCCGTCTCACAACTCTTCCTCTGTCCTGTCGGATTACTCTCTTCCTCTGCCTCTGCCAGAGCCTTATTACAAGCTGTCAGTTTATTGTAAAACATTAGGAAAGCAGAGGGACACTTGCTGTAACTGTCTTATCGATCTGGGGGATAGATTCTGTGATTTAACGCCCAAGCCTCCCATATTTCCACATTTTCAGCCTCCTATTTAAGCCTGTGCTTTCCTTTAGCTATTGATGTATCAACATTAACTGTTACAAGCAACTACAGAAAATCAATGACCAACTTTTATTACCGGCTGCATAACACGCTAGCTGGCTCACGCTCCAGTACTTAGCAGACAGGCCGGGCCCGAAACATGCCCCGCTCATGTCAGGTGTTTCCTAAGTGATATCTGCACTGGAAATATCAATCATACAAGCTCGGGCTCCTTTCTGCCTGTTTGTGCCCCAGAACGGAGCGCTTGGGTGCCATTTTTATGATACCTGGCCCGCAATGCTCCAAGATTCACCGCTAACACGAAACTATCAATATTCGTAATGCTCCGGACTTTTGCATTCGATTCGGTAGCAGCACCTTTAGCGATCATTCGCCGCTTTAACTAGCAATACACATATTCATTTCCAAGTATAATGAGCTTGCGCGCTATAAAATAATAATAGCTCGCTGTTTCTGTCTATCACATGAATCGAAGGGGATGCATTTGAAAAGGAACGGCGTGGCAAAAACAGATCACCCTTAAAGATTTATGAGACCTGTGGTCCTGCCGGGACAAACATATCCAGGCTTTGTTTTTCCGATCAATGGGCTGAAGTTCATTATTCACTCTCACCGCGGTCGTGCTTTGCGTTTTTGTGCATTGTAAAGGGGCCTTGTTGTTGTTGCCTGTGCATATCTGAGGTTTTTCTCCTGTTTCTTCTTTCTTACGTGACTTGAGGTCTCACTAGCCGCAATGCTACCTTATAACGTGCCAATTAAATTTGGCAATTTCTCCTGGCCTGCGAAGAGAGCCCGCTAGTCCGGGACCTTCAGTCCGGCTAGGGAGATGCCAGAGGCCCCGGCTGTGGTAGGATGTGTCTATTGATCAGCGAGCCACCAGGTCTTATTTAAACATTGCGCACAAACACAGATAAGGGCGTTACACAAGCTCTAACATAAACTCCCCCCGTCATTTCTCAATCGATTTCATAGAAAGAGTTCTGTGCCGTGGACATCTATAAAAGTGACCCGGTCACAGCAGAGGGAAAACACTTGTGAGCACTCGGGTCAAACATACACCACGCGGCTGAGCGGACGTGCCCCTTGAAAACAGTACTGCCAGAATGGTTTGTAAGCTGTTTGTGTGTAAATGAATTATTTAGATCTATATTTCTTTTTTATAATTCTATCATGTTCTGTTTTCAAATGCTGTGCTGTAGGTATTGTCAATAGTATATAAAAAAATAAAAATATGTACGGTAAAATATATATTATAATATGCAGATATAAAAGAAAAATAATAAACATATTTACAATACAGTACATTGAATTATATATTTTATAATAGTTTACATGTAGAAAATTATTTAATATCTCAAGACTTATATACACATATACAAATATATAAATAAGTATAGTCATAATAATTCTTTAGAAATTAAAAATGTGAATTGTGTTTGTGTATATATATATATATATATATATATATATATTTTAATAATTATTGGCTAACTCTTAAATGGGTGGATGGATAGATAGATAGATAGATAGATAGATAGATAGATAGATAGATAGATAGATAGATAGATAGATCTGTCAAAATCAGTATTTAGACATTCATGTGTCCGGCGATCATCCGCAGTGAACGAGAGAGCAGCTAAGCCCTAAAACCGTCCCCTGTAACCTGAGCCCGCTGTTAAACGTGACAGCCCAAATGAGCCGACAGGTGCTGCTACCACGTCTCTTGTTCTCCTTCTCATCCACCTCTCCTTCCTCCCCCCATCATTGTATTTAAAGCAACAAAGCCGAGGAATGCCTGCACCGCCTTCTGATTGGAAAAAATGGCCCATCATCAGTCTTCCTGTAATGTAAACCTGTGCGGATGGCGTGGGGCTGGACGGGTGTCACACTACAGGGACAAATATAGAAAAGAGAATTGATCTAAACATTGTCTCACTCGGGGGAGAAGGTTTAACAAGAATGGTAGGAGAGATGTGAGGTCACTAAGAGACGTGGGCAAGGGCCGTGTGGTGTCTGTCAACACTGGGAATGCTGGGAAGTGAAGCCGAGAGGGGTGTTGTCTATTCCTGGCGTTTTCAATGCTTGGAGACTATTATGTGTCTGGTTGCCATTTTTATGACGGTATGGACAATGCGATTGAGGACAGGAAATGATGGAGAGAGGGAGGGGCTTAGCGTGTTACAGCATGTTTAGGGTGACTGAGTTACCTTCAAATGTTTGCGCCGTTCATGTAGATGTGCTATTTTTACGTTCAACTTCATATTGTTGTTCTACCATGACAGTAGTTGGTCTAAAAAAGAAAAAAAGAGTCCAGGATAAAATTTCCAGGATGAAATAAAATATTTTCTAAATATGTTTCCTTACAGCAAGTTATGTGTAATATATATGTAGCATATATTCTGCATATATTTTGGTCTCAGACATTATTTTTTCTCGAACTAAATCATTCATCGTCCAGCAGCTATCTGAGCAATTGGGAATTAAAAATATGCTTCATTTTATATATTTATTCTCTGAGTGCTTCACATCTTATTTTATTACTTTTATCCTTCTTGCCAGTGGTTAAGCTAAAGCTCCACAAATTAGCTTAGCTTTGACAGGAAGCTTACAAACACATCATGTAACGTTACCCTCGAGGTAAAGGAGACTGCGTCTTCTAAGCGGAATGAATTAAACCAGAATTTACGCATGCATCTATCAAAATACAGAAGCAGCTGTAATGTGCTTGTGAGAGAAAGACAAAAAAACACCATCGTTTGGGTCAACACAAGCAGGATTACCTAGCTACTTTTTTTTTTTTATCCAAAGCAAACACTGTGATGGTCAAACATGAATATTAAAAAAAATGAAAAAAGTGGTCATATAAAAGGAGGAAAAATCATGCTATGGGTTAACTGTCCTTCACTCAGGAAATATACATCCCCAGGCGCTGTGTTGAATTATTAATTCAATTTTGTCAAAAAAAGGCGGTAGAGGGGGGAAAAAAGAGAGAGATATTGATGGAGGCTTGGCTTTAATGACCTCATTAGGTGTGTGGTTTTCACTAAGGGCAGGATCTGGACTGCAGGTAGAGTTTTGGGGGGATACTTGACCCCTGAATGATTTTCTGTCACTTTATTATAAACAAGAAGAGCTCAACGCGCCTCTCCATATCTGCGCATGCAATCAACTGGCACGAAAACACGTTGAATGCAAATATAAAGTTGCTCACAAGCGATCGTGATAAGATAAAGATGGACAGGAAGGAGTCGAGAGAGTCTCTGAAACCCATTTCTCAGAAATCACCTCTCAAAATGAGGATTTTCCAGACTCTATTTGCCGGAAATGTGATAGATAGATAGATAGATAGATAGAGATAGATTGATAGATAGATAGACAGAGATAGATTGATAGATAGATATAGACAGACATAGATAGATAGATAGATATAGATAGATAGATAGATAGATATAGATACTGTAGATAGATAGATAGACAGACAGAGATAGATAGGTATAGACAGACATAGATAGATAGATAGATAGATAGATAGATAGATAGGTATAGACAAACATAGATAGATAGATAGATAGATAGATAGATAGAGAGAGATAGATTGATATATAGATTGATAGATAGATAGATAGATAGATAGATAGACATATATACTGTAGATAGATAGATAGATAGATAGAAAGATATAGATACTGTAGATAGATAGATAGATAGACAGACAGAGATAGATAGGTATAGACAGACATAGATAGATAGATAGATAGACAGAGATAGATAGACAGAGATAGATTGATAGATAGATAGATAGATAGATAGATAGATAGATAGACACAGATACTGTAGATAGATAGATAGATAGATAGATAGACATAGATATTGTAGATAGATAGATAGATAGATAGATACAGAGATAGATAGGTAGATAAATAGATAGTCTCAGCCAACTGTTGATGAATCCATTTCATTTATCTTGTAAACACAGAGTTTTATCATGATCATTATCGTGGGTTCAGCCCACACCCTGAACCTGCGAGCTCCTGACAGTGATTGCGCCAAAAGATAAGCAGATGTAAATATATTTTCTCTCACCTTAAGAGCAGGCAGAGTGCCTTTCAGCTAGCATTTGTAACAAGAAACGTTTGCCCCAGCTTCTCGTGTTTATTTCATCACACCTAAGGCGTTTTATACCCTCCCTCCCCGCGTCAAGTGCGCAGCATCTAAACCATCCTTGGGCGACCGGGACGTCTCTTCTACCTGCTCAGCGCCGCTATGACGGGCGTACATTTGACTTAATATATCCCCAACTGTACCAGTCCTGTTTAATTCCCTTTCATAGCAGTCAGAGGTGACCAGGGACGAGCAGATTGAGCCCTTAACGTCCCTTCTGGCTTTACGTGACTAAGTCAAGAAGAACAAACAAGCGATGAGCTCATTGATATGCAATGTTAAAGACAATAACGTTTAGATGAATCACTGTTGCGAAAGATTTTGCTTCCAAAAGCTTTCAAAATATTTCCAAAACAATTACTTAAACAGAAGTAAAACGCGCTGAGTAAATATTATCACCAGTGACTAGGTGGACATTGGCCACAAGCAGAGCTTCAGGGGCCGGATTAGATGAAAAACGGGTATTTGGAGGTCAGCGGAGTTCATGCACCGCCCCACTTCCTGATTGGTGTGAACGTGGAAGAAGTTAATGATGAATTAAGATGAAATTTTGACATGCTTGACTGACTATATGATTACTGCATGCTGTAAAGCCAAAGGGAGGGAGATGTTTTGCCCTTTGAGACTCTTTGTACACGGTCATAAACTTTAGCAAATACGCAATACTGTCCTGAATCGCCCTGCTTTTAAACAATATTTGTTTCTGATTAGCTTATAACAGGAAGTCATTCATTACACTGACATCAGCCTGCTAGAAGTGCCAATGGATTCATCATTTGCCTTTTAAATTTGGTATTATGATTTAATTGTACATTGACTAAACTATTAGCGGTGAAATTCCATATCCTTGTATATCTTTATATGCAATATGCATACTAACAAATTGTAATCAATATGCCATTACTGTAGTGAGATGATGAACAAGTTTGCGTATGGCGAATGAGGTCTGCATCCATGTCAGTGTACAAATGAACCTCATGAGGGCTTTGGGGGGTTGCCGGCATGAATTTCTCGTGGAATGATCTTTTTTCACGTAGAAAATCCTTTCTAATTAAAAAGCATCCCAGCATATCACAAGGCGAGGGGTGGTGCTGGGGGTGTCTGCGAGTGGATATGTGGGGTCGTGAGCGCTAGTCAAATGAACAATGTATTCCTCAGGACCTAAGGGTTTAGAGGCAGGCTACATCCCGGCCCTAGTGCACACTAAGGCTGTTTCATGAAAAAAAAAAAAAAATAAAGAGAAAAAGTTGATAATTAGTCCCACAGTGGCTAAATGTTGAGATAGAGAATAGGAGTGCTTACCATGCGATGCTTCAACCTGACTGGATAACTGCTGCTTGTACGTTTTTCCTGCTTTTTTTTGGTATCTGTCAGCAGGGCATGATTAAGCGTTTCTTGTCGTGGATAAATTAAACAAACACGTTAATTCTCTCCTCACAACCTGCCTCTCTTGCTCGGGGCAGAAGAGATCAAGCCATTGTCATCAATCAGTCGACTCTTTTAACTCCTTTTTTTTTTCATGTTCAAACGTGGGCCGATAATAATTAGCAATTAAAATTGGACTTTTTTTATTGTAATGTCTTTCTTTAATCAGTATGGAAAAGTGAAAGAGCCACAACTTTAGAAATTAGGAATGAGAAACCATAGTAACTACAGTTGGAAATTAGGCAAATCGGGACATTCAGTTCAGAAAAATGGAAGGACAGAAAAAATAAAAAGGACAGAAAAAACAACAGCAGAGAGATCATTAGACAGACAGACAGACATAGATAGATAGATAGATAGATAGATAGATAGACATACAGATAGATAGATAGAGACAGACAGACATACAGATAGATAGATATATAGATAGATAGAAAGAGACAGACAGACATACAGATATAGATAGATAGATAGATAGATAGATAGATAGAGACAGTCAGACATACAGATATAGATAGATAGATAGATAGATAGATAGATAGATAGATGGATGGATAGATAGATAGAGAGACAGTCAGACATACAGATATATAGATAGATAGATAGATAGAGACAGACAGACATACAGATAGATAGATAGATAGATAGATAGATAGATGGATAGATGGATGGATGGATGGATGGATGGATAGATAGATAGAGAGACAGTCAGACATACAGATTATATAGATAGATAGATAGATAGATAGAGACAGACAGACATACAGATAGATAGAGAGATAGATAGATAGAGACAGACAGACAGATAGATAGAGAGATAGATATAGAGAAGACAGAATTATTAGAACGACTGATAGACAGCTAGACAGACTCTTGAAGTTTTTCCTCTACTCTTGCTCTGTACTTGAGAGGCTTCCTTAACATCTCACCCTCAGAAACAGTTTGACTGACAGGTCTGTGTTTGTTTACCGCTTTTCGCGAGGGCTAAAATAACCCGTCTGGAGCTGGAGATTTGTAATTGGTCATCTTCTGGTCAACCCCTCCCCCTTCCTTGTCCTGATTGTGCCTGCTGGTGTCACCCAGGGGTCAAACATCCTCACCAGCGCCATGAAGGACTCACAGCTTGTTCTACAGACCTCATTACATTGCTGATGGAGTCACTTCCCCTACACCCCCTCTTTTTCTTTTTTTTGCCGGCCGAGGCAGTCTCGATTATTTTTAGGGGAAAAGAGAGCAGGCAGAGAAGTGTCAGCTGGCTCATTAGTTATGGCTGGGTGGGTCCGAGTGCTTTCACAATCGTTCGGACCCCAGCCGTCTGCATTAGGAGGGACTACAGAGGGATGACCATGCTCCCGTTCAACCCCAGGTCAAAGGGATAAATAAAAGATCACATGAGGTGGCCCCTCAAAACCTGATTAAATAGAGCTACACGCCAGGGATTCATTAGCAGCTCCTGCCGCCACAGAAGCATCTGAAACACAGGAACACACGCAGCTCACCGCAACACATTAAAACACTATAAACTAAAGACACGACAAGGAAAATATAATGCGTAAAAACATGAAGAAAAACTAAGAGGCATTTGAGATCTTGTTCCCTGGAGATCCGTTTCCCCCAAATTAATTCACTTTCTCATCAAAATCTCCAGAGATTTAAAGCATGGAATAAAAAATAGATGTATGCTACCATTCAGAAGTTTGGAATAATTGCAGTTTCTTTTTATTTCTGAAAGAAGGCTGCATTTACGTGATCAATAATACAGTGTAGTGCGGTGTAATATCAGCAATCTTATTACTGTTTAAAATAACATGCAAGAATGTAATATATTTCTCTAATGCAAAGCTAAACATCATTCACAAATAATTCTATTCTATTCTAATAATAACCATGAGAGACAACTTTACACAAGGTGCACTTTTAGATGTAAAACTTCACAGGATGTTTTCATTCTCTTAGAGCTGTGTTACACACCGCATGAAAGCTCATTTTCTTTAATATTTATAATATTTTATGTTACAGTATTAAAGAAATAGAACTGAATGAATACTTTTATTCGCCTAGGATGCATTAAAAAGACATTTATAATGCTAGGAAATACTTATAGTTCAAATAAATGCTGCAAAGCATCCTAAAATCCTGGTTTACCTGAAATTCTGAATAATAACTGAACAGCATATTGCAATGATTTCTGAAGGATCATGTGACACCGGAGACTGGAGTAATGATGCTGAAAATGTAGCTTTACTATCACTGGAATAAATAAAAATGTCAAAATGCATTCACACAATGAAATTCACAATATTACTGCATTTTTGTTCAAATAAGTACAGTCTTGTGCGGTGTATATAAGCTCATTTCAGTAAGCCCACAATTGTCTTTATCTTATCTCTCCTCAGATGTCAAAAACCTGGAGAGCTTCCACCTGGTGGAGAGCGTCCAGGAACAGGTCAACGCGGCGCTGCTGGACTACGTCATGTGCAACTATCCCCAGCAGACGGACAAGTTCGGCCAGCTGCTGCTGCGGCTGCCAGAGATCCGGGCCATCAGCCTGCAGGCCGAGGAGTATCTGTACTACAAACACCTGAACGGTGACGTGCCCTGTAACAATCTTCTAATAGAGATGCTGCACGCCAAACGTGCCTGAGGACCGGCAGAGAGCCTTTCGTCTCGACACATCGCACGCACTGCTCCCAGCACCACCTCAGTCCAGCGTCATCACCAGACATAGCCTTCGACCGATGCGCTCTCACTGCATGGGTCTGCGCTGGGCCGGACACTTCGGATCCGAGAAGCCCATAAGCGAGGGTTTGGCAAAGGGCAGATGCATTTCTGGTAAAGAAATGAACGAATCCAGAGTTGTAATGACCTCTAGGCTGTGGATTTGTCGTCGTATTGTCGAACCATGACTGTCAGTCGTTATTTGTTGTGTGTGCAGCTGATCCAAACGTCCACCTTACACTCAGACTTGAGGTGGCGGGTTTATGATTACCGGGAAAGGACTGGGCGCTCTTGCAAGACTGGTTTGCCAGCATTGACCCAAAGTTTCCATTAGGACCTGGCCATGTGGCCTTCCTCTGTCTGTTTTAAGGCACACAAGCTGGGCCGGAGCCAGTAGGCGGAGGTAAGATGGACAACCAGCCATTGCCCGCATCTGCGCCAACTAAGACTTTATTCCAACCCTCTCACCAAAAAAAAAAACCCTTCTCTTTTCAAATGGGCAGCCATTTCTTCTTTGTCACTCTGAGGCTGCTTTTACCAATATTTTTTCACCAGAAGTGGAAAAGGATGAATGTCGTGAATTCTGTCAAGGATACGTCCGGGTCGTATTTAATCTCAAAATTATAAGAATTATTGATGTCTAATATTTGGGGGTGGGTGGGGGCAATACATCATTCTGAATACTGACTAAAAAGTAATTTTGTAGGTAAATGTGTTAAATGCTGTCATGCAAACAATAATTCATAATTCTTATCAATTTTATTATTCATGTATTTAAAAAATAATTTTTAAGTTAAATGTGCTAAGGTGTTCATAAAAGTGTAACAATTCACAATAAAATGGAATTTTGGGAATACAATTATGAATTGTTATAAAAGTAGGGATTAATAATTAATAAATAATTGTATTATAAACTTAAAATAATACATAAAAATAATTAAAATAATATATATTTAAAACGAATTTTGGAATGTGCTAAACGGTCATGGCATCATAAACAAATTTTGGTTGTAAAAATCCTAACAAATTTATAATTAACTAAGTTCAAATTATTTTTTAGGTACAGTAAATTGCCCAGACATAAACATTTAATAGATAATTCATAAAAAAATTTGGGAGTAAAAATGTTAATTGACATGGAAATAGGAATTAATGATTTCCAAATTAACACGACTATAAAACCTTAATTAAAATAATTTTTTGATTTGTGGGATGCATTGTGACCTGGAAACGTATTTACTAAGATTCACCCTCAAAACCTCACAACACACTTTTTTCTATTTATTAGTGTAGATTTTTTTTAGCTCGGTTGGAACGTTTTGCAGTTTGTTCATCAACAAATGTGAATATGAATATAGCGCAGTCTCAGAGCCAGTATGAAGAAATAACGCCTCCGGCAACACAAGACCAAAGCCTGCAGAGAACAAAAAAGAAAGAAAGGAAAAGAAACAAACAAAAAAAAATAACAACCTTAACTATCAGTATTAATAATTTGTGATGTCACAGTCATGTGAGTCTTGCCTTATTTCATTTCCATGCTAGCTAACCGTGCTGATGTGAATTACGATATGTAAAATTAAAAGTACATATATATAAAGTATTAATGTTATACAATTGAAATAAAATAAGAGGTGTTTACATTCATGTGGTCAAGTGGGAGATAACTGTGATGCGTTCAATTGCAAAGCAATGATTTCATATAAAAACGAAACAAAATGTTCAGAAAAGATTATATTCCTCTCGTTTGCTTTCTTAGGTGTGTACAGTTTTCATCTTTCTTAACCAGTACTTAATTATGTCGTGAGACACTAAATCAGAGAGGAATCTCACTTATATATATATAATTTTTTTTTTTTATTGTGCTGGCTTATTTCTGTGGACATCTTGTTTTTACGTTCTACGTTTGAAATGTACGTCACTGGTTAAGCTTAATTTATTGTTTTGGTTTCATCCATGTGTTCCTGCACAGTGGGGTGGGGTCATGACTAACTGTATTTGTTTACTGTAGCACGTTTTTAAAAATGTAGATACGAGATGCAGTTACGGAGCTAAATGGTGATTGAGTGATTCACGTTAAACAACCATCTGTCCTTCCACTGTAAAATACCAAGAGCTGTACTGAAGTGATCTGGTGTGACTGACTGATGCATCTTTTCTATCGTGAGATTTCACTGAATGTTTTCATGATAGCGTCTGTGTTCTATACCAAAGACAGCGTCTGTCCTTCACTTGTACTTACCTGTTTGCTTCACAATGAATGGATGAGAGCTTTGACAACCGGGGACTGCCGTTGTTTTTCCTGAACACTTCATTTGACTGTATTTTATAAAGTTGGTGTTGACGTCAACATGAAATCAAAACTGATCCAGTTTACTTCCATATCTATCAGCTGGTGTCGTCTAGGGTAGAAAACAGCCAATGTTATTCAATTACAATGTAACGAAAAGAAAAACGAAATAAAAGCAGAGGAAAGGAAATTAAAGAAAAAGATTTAATGAAAGCTAAACAAAAGCAGATGAAACAAAAACAAATCAAAGCAAACAAAACAAAACAAAAGCAGTGGAACAAAAAGAAAAAAACAAATCAAAGCAAACAAAAAAAACAAAAAACAGTGGAAAGGAAAAGAACAAAAACAACAAAACAACAGCAGAAGAACAGAAAGAAAAATAAAATGAAAGCAAAGAGAAGCAAAACTAAATGAAAGCAGAAAAAGTGAAAGCAAAACAAAAAAGCTAATGGAAGAAAAACTAAATAAAACAGAGGAACGGAAAAAGGAAAACAATTAAACTGAAGCAAAGCAAAAGCAGAGAAAGTGAAAGCAGGATAAAGAAATAAAAAAACAAAAGCAAAAGCACTAAAAATTAAGATTAATGTTACAACGGTACTGTACTAAATTGCAAATAGTTATAATAATATTTATTTTTTATTTAAAAAGAAACCTCACCATTAGCAGACATTAAGATGCTCTTTGACGACAAACTTGGCCTTCAGCCTTTATTTTCCTGTGAAAAATCTCTGGAAGTATGTGCTTGTGAGTAATTGCTCTCATTCTCTCAGCTCCATTCTGGCCACTATTCATTACCCCAAAACATGTACTGGCCCAATATCTCTGATTAAATGACCTGCTTATGTGGAAATATGTCCAAATTTGGAAGTAAATTGGGTCACAGGTGTAATTTTGTGTTGACTGGAAAAGCTCAAGAAGTATCATCCCATGCACACAGAACAAAACAGACAGTTGTATCACAACTAAAATGAAATGTGTTGATTTAAAAAGCGGTGAAAATGGCCACCGCGGTGACTTATCCCAATCATCAGACGAGTTTTTTTACACACACGTGATGTTACACACCTTATCGATGTAAATGATTTCAGACAAAACCGCTGTAGAAAGCATTTTGTACGAGCACAACTGCTTCAATCGACATTCGCTGCATGGCATAAACGCCTCCATTTGTACATAAGGCCACTTCTTCATGGATTCTAGGAAGCTTGGTTTGTATTTGCTTGGTTTTGTGACTACCGTGTTGTGTGTTGATCAGACCGACAATCTTTTGAAATCCAGTGCCCCTCGTTCCCAATTTGTTCTCTGCCACCACCGGAAGTCCTGCAGCTGCTTTGGATGTCTGCTTACCCGCCTGAATGTTTGGATTGGGACTCTCTTGTTTGTGCGCTGGAAGCCGCAGTCAGACCCGCATCTCTGAAGTCACCTCTTGCCATAAAGAGTTTCCATACAAGCTCTTGGAAATCTTTCCATCATATTTTAATAAATGACTATTATGCCAAACCTTGTTGTTTTATTTCTATTTCTGGCATGGATGATCACTGAGCAAGTGTCACCCTGCTGATCATACAACACTTGATACAGAGTCAAGAATAGAAAAATGACTGGATTAAACTGCCTATTATTTACAGCAGAGATTAATTACAGCTTATTCGAGATGAAACCTGTACAAAATAATGTAACTAGTAAGACTGCTTGTCACAAATGAACATATTGTAGTTTACGCCGAGATAAATTATAAAACGTAGAAACTAGTGCTGCTGTCAAATGATGAATCGCATGCATTATATGTGTGTATACTGTATAAAGACACACAGATGCAGCATATATTTTGAAAATGTATTTATCTCTGTATATTTATTATAAACGTAAGATATTTGTGTTAAATATATACACTGTGTATTTATATATACACATAATAAACCAGCCCAAACTCACGGCAATTCATGCATATTTTACGAGGTGGCTAATTCATAAAAATTTGTACAATCTCACTCGTACAAATTCATAAGATTATTGCTACGTCGTACGTATTTTATGAGTTTCCAATTCGTATGAATTTGTACAAATAACCTACACCTAACCCCTCCCCTAAACCTACCCATCACTGGGGTTTAGATAAATCATACAAATAACTATACACATATTATGTAAACAAAAACATTCATTTTGGATGCGATTAATCATTTGACAGCACCAGTAGAAACATTAAAGCCATAGTTTACCCAGAAATGAAAATTCTCTCATTTACTTACCCTCAAGCTGAAACCAAAAACATATTTTGAAGAGTATGGGTAATCAAACGCATTAATGTCTATACTATGGAAGTCAATGGCTACTGTCAGCTGTTCGGTTTATTTTGTGTTCAACAGAAACTCGAACATTCTGATGGAAGCAAATCAAAAAGCAGAGGAAAGGAATAACAAAAAGAAACGCAAAAGCAAATGCGAAAACATGCAAAACAACGATTAAACCAAACTGGAGCAAAACAAAAGTGCAGATCAAAGCATAACTAAATAAAAGGGAAGCCAAACAAAACAAAAGCAGAGGGACAGAAAGGAAAACAAACCAAAGCAAACGGAAGCAAAACTAAATAAAAGCGGAAAAAGTTGAGGGTGAATAAATGATGACAGAATTGTAATTTGTGGGTCAACTATCCCTTTAAGGAAAGCCTATACACACTAACTGCACTTTACCAAAAACACAAGACGTCAAGAAATGGTTCAATGAAGACACATGTCTCTGTTCTTCTGAGGAGGAGAAGAGTGGAACGTCAGTTCGGCCTCCATGGGTACGTTCAGACTGCATTCGTTTGGAAGTCTGTCTTTAGCTTTTCTCAACTTCTCCTGAAAGAATGAGAAATAAGAAATAATAACACATTCTAGTAGACTTTTCTTCCTCCAATAATGGCACTTTAGCATACATTACTTTGAACAAAAATAATATTCTTTAAAATAATACTTAAAGTGCATGTTAATTGCAATATTAAACGCAATTGTTTGAACTTAAGAGTGCTCTTTTGCATGTCAGAACAGATCTTTGGCTTGTAAACAATTGGTAAATGTGCCACGCGTATACTAGCATTTAATAGAACATGAACATTATGATTTCAACACTGATCTAGATATTTGCAATCCAAAACTTCGCTATTCTCAATCAAATAAGCACAAAAGTGTTTTTTTTTTTTTTCAAATGATAGCAAAATTGATTGAGCTCCATACCAAATCGTTCACAGACACAGATCTGAGATGAAATCTAAAATAGAAAGCATACACCCGGGCAAGAGCCCTAAACCAACACAACCGCACGATTTACTGAAGCCCTTCATTTTGAGAGGCGTCCTGCTGAGCAACTGTGAGAACAGACTACAGCCCTGACAGATTCATTCAGATCGCTTCACTCCATCAACACAGAACTCCGTCCAAAACAACAACACATTAAGATAGGATTATTTCACCACAACCATCAGGAAATATAACCTAGAATAAATCCCAGAAATGATTCAGAGCGTGGACTGAATGTAATGTTTTCAACAATTAATTACATATAAATGTATTGTAGTTCAAATTTATCATAAATGCAATTTCACCCTCCCTCTCTCTCTCTCTATATATATATATACAGTATAGGATATTACATTTAAATGTATCAAATAAAAGAGTATAGTTAAAATACTTTACATGCATTTTAGTATGTTAGTCAACACATCAAAATAAAAAATGATTCAAATGTACGTTAAAGTAAATCTTCATTTGACATTATTACAAAATGCACTTTCTAATATATTATTTGTTTACTGAAATAACTGTAATAAAGCTGAAATAAAACAAAACATAAATATTAGATGAAAAACATATCTTTTAAAGCAAAACAATAATTAGAAATGAGACATTAAAACACTAAAATTATAAAGACATGACTAAAAATGATCAAATAAACGAACCTTATCAGTAAAATAAGTATAGAAATAACACAAAAACTGAAAAATGAAAGCGTATTCAAAATACAAACGTGCATTATATACACTAAATATATAAATAATACTAAAATGATGCTGTTGAAGTATGTTAATGACTATTATCCATTTAACTGTGTCACCAACAAACCATAACTGTAATATCCACTAACATTTTGTTCATTAAGCAGCCCAGCTAACAACTCCATGTATATATTATTCAATAAAATCAGCCCTGCGTCTATAAATAATCAGCGCACATCAATAGACATCAGGCCACGGTTATTTGTAGCGAGAAACTTTTAGCTCAGCTTAAAATACAGCTCGGAGCCCTTGACCCAAACTTCCCAACTCCTGAAATGGACGAATTAATAGATGCATATTAAATAGGAGCAGTTGTTATGCTAAACCTTACCTCAACATGCAAAACAAATGTGGTGGGTTTGAAACGGAACACAGCGAAGGTCACCGTCCTTTCATTTAAATGCATGTATTATACATAAGTTTATATATTAAAAAAGGACCACAAAAGCACTAATGTGTATTTTCTATCCTTATTAGTCATGAGGAAAAAGAAAGGTAAAAAAAAACTCTTTAAGCACCTGGACCTCGCTATCAGCATTCCATTAATTACCCAGACAATGGCAACAACTTCAGAGGGAGATTTTTCAATTTCAGAAAGAAAAGGAGGCAGGCAGGCAGACAGAGAGAGAGAGGGAGAGAGGAGAGAAGAGAGAGGGAACGAGATAGATGGACAGAGAGAAACGCATGTATTCAGGCTCTTCATGCTATACCAGCACTTAAATCCAACGGACCTCCCATAAAAAAGACTCAAGGTTACGTCCGATTGAAAATCCTCACAAACAACCACTTCAGAAATCCATTTAGAGCCAGTGCTAGAACATCTAATTCAAACATGTTGTCCTGTTAAAATGGTCGCGTAGTTCCTCTAAAACGCTTTCTCCGCCACTGCCGTTCGCCAGGCCTCTTTGTAAAAGCGATTAAATTTCCACATTCTGAAGCACAAAGACATAATTACACAGGATCAGAAATGCAGCCCAAACAGAAGGTCAGACGTGAAAAATGACCTCTTATTGTCACAAATGATAGGCCGTTTTGCCAAGAGTAATTTGTAACAATACCTCGCAGTCTGTTGGAACGGCCAATGGAACACGGCCCAGATATATATGTTTTGAGGGTTCAATTGAGTGTAAGAAGATTTCACTTATTTTTTTATTAGTTTCAATTGTGTTATAATTTACTCACCCTCATGTCTGTCTACATTTACACTCATTCTTCTGTGGAACACAAAAGGAGATGCTTCGAAGAAGGTCACCGCTGCTCTATTTCAGTTAAGAAAAATATGGTTTCAAAACGTCAAACCTGGCGACAAGTTTGATAGTTTATTAAGGAAAGTAGTAAAACTTTTTTGTCTTAATAGCCTTGTATGGTGCCGTTTGACTAAGCTAAAGGGATTTTTTTTGTGCGCAAAGAAAACAATAATAACATAATTTATTCAACGATTCTTTCCCGAGCTACTGTCTACCGCCATTTTGGAGAGTACCGCACAATGTAATCAGCCTTGGTTACGTTAAGCAAACAGCGCACATGCTGAACGTAAATAACGCTGATTACTTTAAAGGTAACTCGGGAAGAAGAATTGCTGAATACAATTGTTATTATTGTTTTCTTTGTGCACAAAAAGCTTCATAAAATTACGGTTAAACCCCTGATCCACGTGGACTATTTTAATAATGTCCTTACTGCATGATCATGGTAATATTCAGATTTCATCAAAAATATCTTAACTTGTAATAAAATCTAATAAATTAACCCTAATCAGTAAAAAAAAAGAAAAAAAATCAAACAAATGAATATGAAAAATGAAAAGCAAATTCAAAATGTTAATAAAAACATATATACAGTAATTAAATTCTAAATATATTAATAATACTAAAATTATGGTGAACGACAGTAAATAACTTTTTGGTCCATTTCCTGTCATGATTTCATACAGATTTCAAATATTGTGCATTAGACATATAGACCACTTTCATAGTGCTTTGTCTTTTTTTAAGTTGTCTCCATTTACGTGTATTATATTGTACTTTATTATTATTATTCTATAGTTATTTTTGTATGTATTCGTTTATTTATTTGTCCGTTTATAAAATTAACATCCCGGCTGTATTTTACAGTATGAAAAAGAGCAGCATGAACATTGTGCTAAACATCTGCTTTTGTGTTTTACGCAAAAATAAAAGTTATACGGATATGGAAAGCATCTGGGCTTTGAAATGAAATGAGATTTTTAGATTGAAGTTATTTTATTGCAACCCTATTTATAAAACATACCGTACTGTCATGAGTAAATATGGTTAAATATTTGAGGCTAGTAAGTATGAACAGAACCCCATAGTTTCATACCGCTCTAAGCAGACTTCACCAAAACACCTTCTTTTAAATTATTGCAGCATTACTGCAAAATCTGTAACCTCTAATAATTTTATAAGTGGTGCGTTTAAGCACTACTGGTTGGAACGAAGGCTAGACTAAGAGTGAAGCTTCGTTAATGAGATCCGAGTTGCCTAAAAGACTTAACGACGTGCCAATGGATCCAAGAATAATACTTCCTAAAAGACATGCTAACAAACGTGCGCTTATACTGCAACCAGATATCTGACAACCAACCCAAATCCTCAAAAGTTCAAATATCTGCTTATTTTTGAAAAACTAATACCATTATTAAATAAAACAATAAATCAAGGCTAAAATGTGCCGTGTTCTTTGTGAACTGCATTTGGGATTAGTGGTGTATGTGGGTACTGTTGTTGGCGAAGATGCACAAAATATATTCTGTTTCAAAGGTCTTCCTGGATTCACCCCTTTTAATATGAGGGGAGGGTGTATCCAAGGTCACTTCCTGATTGTGAATCCTCCAATGAGGCGCAAGATTCAATGCTCAAGTGTTTCTTTGTGGTCTGACAATAGGAAGTGTCAGAATTTTCAATACATGTGCTTGGAAATGTCACCCAAGGTTGTACGAGCGTGACAGGAGTTCAAGCAGACAGACGTAACAAAATCAAACATGCTCTTTGGAGACAAAGCTACATCCACAAAACCATGTGTATGCTGCATAACATACATTTACCGGTCCACAAAGAGCGTAACATCATTCGTAACAGTCCGGAAAATGCTGAACTTTGCAGGTCTTGAACTCCACTGTTTCATTTTGAATTGTGACCCACTGATGGAGTGCTCAGGAAACGGCAGAAGATTGGGACGGTTCACGCAAATCAAACACAATAAGGCAACCGCTGCTAAACACATGCACACACATGTCAAAACTAGAGCTCTGGAAACCATCCGCCAGGCCGCAGGTCGCTCAGACGTCCCAAACAAATTGGGACACGTGTTTGGGAATAGGAAATTAACGCAAGTATTGTTTTTTGAGTAATTAGCACTGCTTACAATCATAAGATTCTGTTGAGGCATCGCAATAATTGATGTTACTAAACAATGACTTGAATGCATTATGAAGCATGTAAAGAAGTCAGTGATTTTCCGAACAGAATTGGCTGAGGTTTGTCTTGTGCAAAGCTAATGTCTTACGGTTTGTAAAAAATACTGAAATGTCAATTTATATAAATGTAAAAACAAGCAAATTCAACAAAATAAATACATTTGTATTTTAACATTTTACAACAGGAATAGGAATGAGTGAACGAATGATAGAAAGAATGAATGAACAAACTAATGAACGTACAAACGAATACGGTTAACCGTTTTTTAACATTTTAAATTATCAATGTAAAACCTTCAAATTAAGAAAAAAGTCATTTTGAAATAGTCCATTTTGATTAGCATGGGAATTAATGAATTAATTAATATAATTAACTTAATATAATTAAAAAAAAAAACCTATATTGACATTACCGTTTTTAACTATTGTTAACTATTGACATTACAATTGCAAGGTTTTCCCCATGGACTTCCATTGTGGTAATCAACAGCATGCACTGACGTGGCTGATAAATCTACTTAAATTGTAACTTTTAACAGAAATGAAACTGAAATAGCATTAATAACAGCACAATTCATTTTCGTCTTATTCATAACAACCAGCACTCCTGTTTGACCATTTCAGGACATTTGCCAAGAGGTATAAAGATGCAGAAGCCAAGCGAATGCAGAACGTTAGTCTCTTATCGATCATTTTTACCAAAATTTGGTGAAGAAAGAGCATTGAAGAATTTTTGGCTGTCCTTCTGATAAACAGCTGTTCGTACACAGCAGATAGTTGATGGCAAATCGGCAGTTATTTAGTCTGCCGCTGGATCCTTGGAGACCGCTCAGTTCCTCTACAACACTGGTTCCCTGGCAGCAGCTACTTGATATCAGACAGCCTGTGCTCGCCAAGCGAACATGACACGCTCTGAAAGAGGGCCACATCAGAGGGCCGGAGCCCCGGACCATCAAAGAGAGCGTGGAGGGAGCTCCGGGGGGAACACTGGTGTGCATCTGTTTCAGTATGCATCAGAGAGAAGGGCTGCTTTGTGTCACCTGCAGAGAGAACCAGGCAAAGCCCGTCAAGCTGTCATTGACCTGTGGCAAGATTGTCGGTGACTGCCGCCGCTGTTAGCGTGTGTGTGCGCTCGCGAAAGGAGACACTGTATCTGCTCAACATCAGAGAGTCAAAGGAATTCTGATTGACATTGTGTGATGTGTAAACCAACAGGCCGTAGATCATGTGCAGATGTGAAATACCTCTCTTGAGAACTGTTTACAGGGTGTTCTTGTAGATTCGGGCCAGATTCGAATACAATTTTCCCACTTGAGCACCTTTGCTTAATTCGACCTGGGAAAACATACTAATTGCAAGGCAACGGCTCCAGCTGTCACAGCGATAGTCAATGACTAACAATAATTGGTATTATTTATCTTGGTGTTGTTCCAAACTAGCAAGACTTTCTCATGTCCATGTTTGTCGTTGAAAGACTGAGGTCCACGCCATTGATCCTGGATGGGCACAAAATATGATAGACTTGAATAAATTCATCTAGACAGAACGGTGATATTGAAGTTAACATCCAACTTAATGAAAGACAAACAATGTGAAAGTCAAAACTGACACATTACCAATTTTAGCTAATGGTCCAAATTCTTTAGATGTTTCGCGCAACACAACTGTGTTCTAAAATCTAGCAATCTACAGTACCTGCTTAAAGTCATTGCACACTTAGTTCGAAATCTTTGCAAAATCATGCTTGCTATGGATGCGACAATGTAGAATTTTTCATGACAAATGAAAGTTTTGGAGGAAGTGTGGAAACGTGATTGACACAATGTAAGGTTGTAGTAATTTTTTAATGTGCGAAAATTTCAGACTCAAATTTCAGACTTTAGGGGTCATTCAAATTTTTATATTCCACTGCGCTACTTTTCTATAGTTTCTCCAATGTAAGCACTGAAAACATTGCATTTGCATCTTGCGACTCTTACAGCATTTTGCTAATTATATTATGTTTTAAAATTTTGAAGGTTACAATTTTAATAAAAGAAACATTTCTATTGCATTGAAAAATGCACGCTGTGTGAATTGCCCTTTTAGAACTTATTTTATAGCATTACACATGAGCTAACTTGTTTTAGCCAAAAGCAAGCCATCCCAGAATACACTGCACAAGGATGACACGACTGGTAAAGACAAAATAGGTATATTTATTTCAATTAATAATTAAAAAGTTAAAACTAACTAATAATTGTCCCAACATTTGAGTTTACGCTGATTATAATAGCTGACTATGCTAAGCAAATTGCATACTGGAAGTTTAGTTCATTAGCTTAGCAACATGCTAATGTTAAACTCTACGGCAATCAAACGTGAGTCACAGAAGAGCACTATTTGTTAGTGTACACAGTTGCTGTCAGTTTAGAATCCTTCATTTTGTTTTTTGAAGATGCATCTTTTCAAACATGGCAACTCTGAAGAGAACTAAGTATAGTAGGCAAATCAGCTTCGGAGCAGAAATATCTCACAAAAAAAGTGCATATATTTAGTCTAATGTTACTGGTTTAGCTACACAATAATATCAAACTCATGTAAAAGCAAACAAGAGTTACAAAATAGCTCTATTTGCATGTATGCACAGTTCCTTCCCATGTAGAATGCTTCATTTAAAGGGACAGTTCACACAAAAATTAAATAGATTCCCAAGCTAGAAATGCTGGTTTATATAGTTTTAAATATGGATATTTTTTTTACACAAATGACTTGCTTCACTTCAAACTTCTATTTTGGGGTGAATTTTATTAACATACTACCTTTAAAGGGAGCTGACTATGCTAAGCTCTAGGTTTGAGAATGAAAATCTCCAATTAAATATGCACATTTACATTTAAGTTGGTGTAAATGCTTCAGTTTTTTTAAATACGTCAGTTTGACTAGATGCAACAAACAAGTTTGTTTTTTCTCTCTCAAGTAACATCTAAAGATAAAGCTATTTTTCAAGTGAGTGAAAATAAACGTAAATTAGATCATATTATTTGAAATGAAAGACATTTTTAAGAATTTCTTTTGGCCAGAGCTGGACACACATGGGGAGATCAGAAACCAAACGCCGTCTTTGATATACACGTCAGACTAAAATTTGGCGTTCATGAATAATGAATGCGTGTGGTGGGGGAGCATCTTCAATGAGCCAGAAGAGAGCGGCGGTAGCGCTCATCTAGGGTCTGACACACGGCTCTAATGACTTCACCCAGAGCCCACCACGAGCCCACCGCTAACAACAGCGGAGCTCTGTGGGACCGCCAGCTGTTTAATTAAGCATTAGTCTAATCTGTATCTATTGAGCCAGACGTCTGTAGGACATCTGAGAGGGATGTTAAATGTTTCGGGTCTGTTATCTCAAACTGCTGACCTGCATTTCAGTGTAAACAGGAAAAAATTCTCAACATGAACGGAAGCATCTTTTTGTCCCCCTCTCTTTGTCCCAGCTGTTTGTTGGCAAGAACTTCACAGAGTGCTAACAGATTCATTTTGCAAACAGACAAAAGTGATAATTGAAGAACATCTGAGCTGTTGACACGCAGCTTGCCAAGATTTAAGTGAAACCACGTTGTCCTTTTTTTCACAAATTTGACGCCAATGCTGAATGTTTCATTATTTTTTAGCAACTGCTGTGACCTTGAGTGAACTCCATTCGGGTGACTGGCAGTGCCAGGATTAAAATACCTCTGCATCCCGAATTCCAGGAAAAATTATGAAACATTCTGACATTTTACTTGGAACTCAAAAAGTCAAGATAAACAGTGCAAACTAATATTGCTTTATTAAAATTTTTATGGTAACTTGGTATTGAATATAAACGTATAATTTATTATAACAGTCTAGGATTATAATAAAAAAAGAAAATAAATATATATAATAGTAATTAAAATGATTTTAAATAGAATAATTTCTTACTGAATATTATACATTAATGATAAAACAATGTAATGTAATATATAATTAGAAATTGTATACATTTTATACTGCATACATTTATACATTATTATACATACATTAGGGCACAAAAAGGTACAAATTGCATAAACTGTAAACTTAAAAATATTAAATTGTGACAAATTTATTAAACACTGGTGTTTTATGACACTTATGTTCTATGGGAACCTGCTATTGAAAATAAATTTGGTATTATTAAAGACAAGGATTGAGGTTTATAGTAAAAAAGAAAAATCTATATAATAATATAGTAATATAAAAAATAGTAATTAACAGGGGTGTGACGAGATCTTGTGGCATGATATTTCGTGAGATGCGATGTGTCTCGCAAGATGTGACTGGTCTTGCGAGAACTTGGCGATATCCTTGCGATAGCGGTATGATGCAGGAAACAAATCTCCGACAGAAAACTGCTGCCGCGTTCTATTTATGATGTGCTGACACATCTTCCAAATGGTTTTCATTGGTCGCTTTATCGCATTCAGTGTAGGAAGTCTTAGAGACGGGGTGTGCTTCACTTTCCGCGTTCCATTCCGTCTCGTGCACAGCGTCCACACAACTTTCAAAGTAAAAAAATCTCTTACCCTGCTTTTTAAATTTGTTTTCATTTATTTATTTTGCTTATACTTTTTGTGTAATTACTTTCCTGTCAGTTTGTGGCAAAATAT
>JAUMHI010000068.1:7728548-7742675 GCA_032359435.1 Enteromius unitaeniatus | reverse complement strand
ATTTTTTTGAAAAGGGAGGAACTTTAAAATGATCCATTCACTTAAAAGATTTCTTTATAATTCAATCACTGAATCATCACTATGAATTATGTTGCAATTTTTGTTTTATTTTGTATTAATATCTGAACACTGAATCAACCACTTAACCAATTTGTTAAATTATTCTAATTATAACTTTGGTTTTAAAAATCGCAGTTAAAAAAGGGTACATTAGAATGATTTGATTGTTGTTTGTTTATGAGCGAGTTGAATCATCTACTAAACCAATCTGCTAAATTATTTGTATTTTTATGTTTGTTTTTTAAAGGAGAAATTGCAGAAAGATTTGTCCATTTAAACGATTAACTCAAAAACCAAAACACTGCTACAAGTTTCTTACTCCAATACCATTTTAAATTGAATTTCATTGTAACTTAATCATAATGGCCTGATAAGAACCAAAAGTAAAAACAATATAGCATTACCTATTCACACCCATACACTTTTCTGAGCTCGAGCAAAGGGTTTGGTTTAATGCTCGTGTCACTGTACAGGAAACAAATTGAGTTTCTTTTCAGATGTCAAATAACCTTGGATCCTTATTGATAGATGGGCGCAGAAGTGGTGTGAGGCCTTACCTGTCCAGAGAGGTGGACACCAGTGTCAGGACATCGCAGCTCTTCATTTAAGTTGTCGTGGACACAGGGGAGGGACAGATGTCCTGTGAAATCACATGACAAGGAAGGTGGGGAAAAAAAAGAAACGAGGTTAAAATTGGCAATACAATACAAATACACACCACTCGTAAATTGCGTATCAAAGCCAAAAATAACACAACAATCCATCGCGCAAGCTAATATTTCACTGCGCATCAATACAGTACAAGCTATAATTTTAAAACCTTTATCAAACGCTCGCAGAAAAAAAAGACACACAACACCACCATGGCATAAATTCCTCAAATTTATGGCCGACTTGTGTTTAGATGCTATGATAGTATGGTAGGGATGAGCACAATCTTTGCCTCCCGTCCCAGAGGGCTCAGTCCCCAATTGGTGGGGTCTCCATGTGCCCATAAATCTGTGGGCACTTTGTAATACACACAAAATCTAAGACATTAGGCCTGCGAGCAGCATGTCCTGAATACATACCAGGCTTTGTGCATCAGTCCTACTACTTCATTCAAGAGTCACTTAATATTGAAGTGAAAAGTCAGATAAGTGCTATAGAATAGCGTTCCTCACAATGAACAATCATTGACTTCTGAATACAAAGAATTGCAGACGTGTAAGAGCCCGACTTCACTTTATGTCAAATTTCCACTTTACAGTCCAAGTAATAGATCTCTTTGTATGTGTGAAAAATGCACTGGCAGGAAGATTTGAAAGAAGTTCTCAATGAGTAACGCACAGATCAAAGATCAAGTAGATTGCAAGTAACCATAAAAAAGCTAAAGAAAATAATATAAACAGTGAAGATTCCACAGTGTAGAAAGTTTACACACGCATTTATACACATAATCAAACACATACTCATTTTAGAGCATAATTAGTAAAATAAAACTATTAACAAGCTGAAAATAAAATATACATATTACATGAAAAAAAGTCAAATAAATTAGAAATCTTGCCTTATTATGTATATTTAAAATCACACACATACAGTACAATTCATATTTTGAATGATATAAATATATACACATATTTACATGTAAATATTTATATTCATATAACTTAGTGAGGTCAATAAGTATCTGATCACACTGATTTAGCAAGTTTTCTTACTTAGAAATTGCACGATTTTTAAAAAACATTATTTGGGATTTACTGTGTTAAATAAGTATTTGATCACTTGCTTATCAGCCCGATTTCTGACCCTCAGAAGCCTGTTATTTTGCTTTAAAATAGTCCAGCTACACTCTGCTCATGATACTAAATTAGTAGCACCTGTTTGAGGTGTGCACCCCACAATCAGCCAAAGTCTAAGTAGCAACAAGATCTCTCCTCAAGGGGTATCAATGATGCTAAGAATGGTGAAGAATCAGCATGTATCAGTAAGATACACTAAGACATCATGGTTTAAAACCTTGCATTGTACGGAAGGTTCCCCTGCTTTCGTCAGTCCATATCTAGGCCTGTCTGAAGTTTGCCAGGAACCATCTGGATGATCCAGAGGAATTATGGGAGAAAGTCCTGTGGTCAGATGAGACCAAAGTAGAACTTTTTGCTGTGTTTGGAGGAAGAAGAGTGATGAGTACCATCCCAATAATACCATACCTACAGTGAAGCATGGGGCTGGAAGCTTCAGACTCTGGGGGTGTTTTTCTGCACAGGGGACAGGACGACTGCGCTGTATTAAGGGCCATGTATTCTGACATTTTGGGCAAAAACTTCCTTCCCTCAGTCAGAGCATTAAAGATGGGTCTTCTAACAGTCTCTAACGGGGTCTTCCAACATGATAAAGAGCACAAAGCACACAGCCAGGAAAACCAAGCAGTGGCTCCGTAAGAAGCATATCAAGGTTCTGGAGTGGCCTAGTCAGTCTCCAGACCTAAATCCAATTGAAAATCTTTGGAGGCAGCTGAAACCCGAAACCTGACAGATCTAGAGAAGATCTGTATGGAGGAGTGGACCAGAATCCCTCCTGCAGTGTGTCCCTCCTGCAAACCTGGAGAAGAACTACAGGAACCATTTGACCTCTGTAATTGTTAACAAAGGCTTCTGTACCAAATATTACATTTTTGACTCAAGTAATCAAATATTTATTTGACACAGTAATTGCCAAATAAATTGTTAAACAATGTATAATATATAAATAAAAATAGTATATGTAGTAAAATAAAACTTAAAAAGCTAAAAATGAAAATATACATTTTACATTTAAAGAATTATATTACATAAGAAATGTTGCCTTGAACTGATATTAAATTATGCTGAAGAACTAAAATGACAAAATCTGTGAAAAAAAAAAGAAAATAAAGCTAATCAAAAATTGTAATAGAAAAATATTAACTAAAATTAAAATAAAAAGCTAATACATGTATAATAATACATTTCTACATTTAAGGTTGTTCCCAAACGGGGGTTTTATCAGATGTAGCTCCAGTAAATAAACTCAATTTGACTCCAAATAATAGCCTCCTCAGCACACAGGACTGTCATGGTCGACAAGCGTCCTGCGACAGGATTAATCTCCTGCAAAGGAGGGTGGGCCGGGGCAGCCAGAACTCATTTGGTGTGTTGCTATGAAATGGCTGCCCATCAGAAATATCTTCATCTATCTCTGTCTCATCTGCATGGGTGGAAATGGAGGGATGGAGGGATGAAGGGCTGAAAGGAGAGAGGGAGGGTGAAAGGGGCGTCCGGAGGAGAGAGGTCAGCGCATTCAAGGAGTCCATCATTCTGTCGTGTCAAAACGTCTATTAACTGAGTTTGTGGAAGTGTCAGTGTGTGTTCAGCAAGTCGAGCTTCAGCTTCTCCAGGCTGTTCTGAGATGTCAAGTATCTCTTTAAGGAGAAAAAAGCGAAAAACTTGAGACAACGTAGGCTGTAAAATAAAATAAAAAACTATAATAATCTTGCAATAGTGATAAACACAACAGCAGAAATTGTTTCCAAACAGGTTTCTAAAATGCTCCCTCATCTGCCTTTCCTCTGTTACTTTCTTAACACATGGTTTATTGTCAGTCTTACATCAGCACTTTAGAAGCTTCAAGGTTACAAAACTGGCCCAGATCTCAAAGTATTCTTGATAAAACAGCACCAGCTGAGGTAAACAGCTAAAGGTAAACAGTGTAAAAAACCCAAAGGAGGATTTAGTTCTGGACCATCTGTTCAATTCATTGCGATCAAGCAAGCAGAATCTGAGAATGAAATACCTGCATGAGCTCAAGAAGCAATGAACAGCTCTGCTTTGCTTCATTGTTTATCTTGCTATTATTGTTATAGTGTGGTCTTTTGTGAGATCACTATGTGACAAGGTGGCTTTGGCGGCAAGTATGATTGTGAAGTAGGTTTTTTGTGACTAAAATTGCATTAAAAGATCCTGGATGCTGATTGGTTAATATCCTGGTTTTCCAAGCCCAAAGTTTACCAGTGTCAGATTTTTACCAGTAGAAATATCTATAGGAAATATGCGGTAGTTTAGCAGGCAAAGATATTTTCATAGCTCATACATGTAACTGTACAGAAATGATGGAAGCAGTTTCCAAAACCCTGTAAACTGTAAAGTAACTGACTTTTTATTGTAAAATCCAAACATATTGTCAAAATTGTGTGATATAAACTCAAAATTGTGAGATACATAGTCTCAAATTCTAAAGAACAAACTCGCAACTGCCAGAAACAAAAATATTTATTTTTTAGAATTTAGAATTTTTAAGAATTTATTTTTTACTAAGTGGTGAAATAAAAGAGAATTGCGAGATATTAACTTGGAATTGTGAGAAATAAGTCAGAAATTGTGAATTATAAAGTCTCAAACTCTGAACCCTTAATTCTCAGTAGAAAAATTTGAATTGTAAAACGTGAATTCATTGTGCAACAAACTCGCAACTGCCAGAAAAAAAATTTAATTCTAGAAATAAAAAATTGCAATTAACTTTTTTATTAAGTGGTGAAAAAAAGAGAATTACGAGATATTAACTCAGAATTGTGAGAAACAGTCAGAACTGCGAGATTATAAACTGAAAGAAATAAGTCAGAAAATGCATGCTATCATTGTAGTAGACCACGGATTCTTTGGCCATAAGTTTCGCTAAAAACTATAGCAACAGTTAAAATGTGAAACATCAACAAATACAAGTACATATGTTAAAAGTTAAGTACATATCAGTCCTGTGAAGGGACTACTGGGAAATATGTAACCGAAAAAAACGTTTCTTAGAATGTCTCATCCTTTTCTCAAGCTGACTTCAGTTTCTACATCTGCAAATGTCAACATATACAGCTCAAAATGAGCTGACATGAGGTATTCAATAATTTCAGAAGACCTGGTAAACCTTCAGAGCTGTCAGGAAGTTTTTACTTTCTGGGGAAAAAAAAACACGTTTTCTTGGCCTGCTCTCTCTTTCTCCAGCTTTGAGAGAAGCCAGGCACTGCAGGATAATCACAGTTTAATAGGAGCAAATATTGAAAGCAGGAGCTGACCAACCAGATCCCCTTTCCTAGCGCTCTCTCCCAGTGCGCCCGAGAAAAACGCTAGCACATGGGTGCATAAGAAATCGATCATTTCAAGATATATCAATTAACGAGAAAAGAGGAGGCAACCGTTGCATTGACGTTCGTCGATTGTTTGCGTTGGAATTGCCCCGTCGAATGGCAACCTTGTTTAAGAAAATTCAACGTGTACCAGTCTAGAGTTTCAGCTCGAAAAATGAACAGGAGAAGAAAAAGCGGTCCAAGAAGTCGTTAAGATAAATACACTCACGTAGCTTTTTTTTTGGTACTTGTTCTTAAGATGAACTCACGAGGTGCGTGTTCCCTCTCAAGTGTCCTATTTGCCATGCAGAGCCGTTGCATGCTGGGAGAGGGACTTGTCCACAGGCTGGGGGCTCTTTCTAGTGATTTCCCACACCTGCACATCTGCTGCCGTTTTAATTAATACTCTAAGGAGGTTTGTCGCGAGTAATCAAAAACACTGTCACTTACGGAATCCTTCATTATGGAGCAAAAATCAATACCTTGCATGAGCAGATTGAGGGCACTTACAAAGTAGCCCACATCGCAATGAACAATCTAATCTAGGTGCAGAAGACTTTATTTCATGCAGTCCAGGGTGGGTTTTTTTGTGAAGCAGCAACACGTGGTGAAGGGTTGGGCATCATTTTTATGCAGGCCTTGGTTTCTCGGCTTCATGCGGGTGGAGAGAGGGAGGGGGGCATGGCGAAGGCAATAGTCGCATCAGCTCTCTTCGGCTCTGCAGCATCATCGCAACCTCTCTCCTCGCTGATTTATAGCCCGCCGCTGACCTCTGAGGTCGTAACATGGTGATGGGTGACTGGCTCTCAACGGTAAGCTACTGGCACTTGACAAAGTGCCGAGAGCAGAATGAATTTACTCCTCTTTTCCTCAATCATCAACAGGCGCACGCCGGCTTGCTGCCCTGACCCCCTCTCATCCTGACTGCTATAACAAGATCTCCCATCTCATGGAGGAGCGAGGGAGAGGGAGGCTGAAAAATTTACTGTCATTTCTACTTTCCAATGAGCTCCGGTGAGCACTTCTTTCACCTTCAGGTTGCTTGGCGTGCTTGGGATAAGGAGGGCTGGTTGGGACGTGGGCGAGGGCACTTTGATGCACCTGTCTAACTTCGGGTCGTTCTCTAGAGGTACTTCAATCTGCTATTGCTTCCATCAACTTTTAATGGCATCTGAAAGCAAGTTGGATTTAATAAGCAGATAAATCTCTATAAAGGCGGACGGTTCGCGGTGCTCGTTTGTCAATATGTGAATGCGCCGGTTAGCGGCAAACAAATACTTACCGCCGCAATCGTTAACGACGTACAGTGCGCAAAAATCCATTCGGTTACTTTGCCTTTTATTGTCGCCGGGTGGGGGATTGTAAATTTGGGCGATATAAAATGCATAATTTCCTAAAGTAGGGTTTTAAATTATCCGGCAGTGCAAATGTTGGCCCATTGTGGCAGGCGAGACGCAGTAGGATATAATTGAAAATAAAAAAGCCATTTAAAAGACATTCAATAAGCCACTGGGAAATTGATCAGGCTATAAAATCTGGCACGGGAGGCTGGTGCTCCACTTCGGTCCTGACACAGCACTATCCCTGCAGGCTTCACGGTCTGCATGCAGGCATACAAGCAAGGGGTACCGCTGAAGTACACTTCCCAGCGCTTCCCAATGTCCTCAGGCATGCATTTAAATTGCGCGAGAAACATAATGTTGTAGTACGCGGTGGACTTGCTCTGGAAAAACTGGGAAAAATAGTTTCCCTCAGTTGTAAAAAAAAAAAAAAAAAAAATGATAGAAGATTGCAAGAGCGGACCCAAGTGCAAGCGCAAAAAAAAAACAAAAAAAAAACACATTCTGCTCCTGCTTCTTTAACTTTCAATTCTCCCAAGCATCTCTGCTTCACAGCCCTTGGCTATTGCCTTTCTCAATCTGTCCCTGGGGATGCAGGAGTTATGGGCCCTGTCGATTGAGGAGAAAGGAATGTTATTCCCCTGTCACCCTCACCCGGTCCGCCAGCAGCCCTGCCCTGATCTATGGCCACCGTGGCGGGGTAGAAGTGTCTTGATGCACCATTGGTTTCCAGCGCTGTCACCCCCACCCTACGCTCAAACTCATACTACCTTTACAACCCCCTTACCGACCCTTTAAAACACCCCCCTCCGTGGTTTTGTTGGGGAGCTCTATGAGGGGCAGGGGTGTGACATGATGGCCTCGAGGAGGTCACCCCTAAAGGGATAAGGTCTGGTTGGCGTCACAAGCAGGATTAAGTGACACCTGGTGGATGTTTACCTGAGATGGCAGACTGCACAACAGTGTGGACAGTTGATTGTTGTATTGAGATATTGTGATCTTGGCATAAACTTTCAAGGGCGTACAGGAATCTTTTGAAACTTTTTTGAATACTAATTCAAAATCAAGTGAGCTGCCTCACTGTCTGCAATCTAAACAGACAGGTAATTTCTAAGAAACTTATAATGGCGACATTAACATTAGCACCGTTACACTTTGTTAACACGACTAACAATCACAGTTCAAAAGAGTACATAATGTTAGCATGCTGTTAAACCAATTATTCACTAATAACCACACTAACAAGTACTAATAATAGCATAACATATTGGGTTAATTATGATATATCATTTCATTGTTGTGTTTTCCATTTTAAATATTGCTCATTATAAAATATTCATTATATAAAATTGTAATTTAGTAATGTAAAGCCATGTCTGGAACATGCCACTGTTTTACAGTGACAACAATAATAACAATAGTTTATAATAATATATTAATAATAATAATAATAATAATATATATAATAATAGTCAATCAATTATTTTTATTATTAAAATAGATAATATGCATAAAATAATATGTAATTGATATATTTACGCTTTACACTACCGTATGCAATTTTTTTATTAATATGAAATGTAATGCAATTACTTCATTTACTTTATTAAAATAATATAACTGATTACATTTAAGCATTTTGATTACGTTTCCAAATTTCTAATGAACTGTTCCAACAAATCTTTACAATCTTAAAAAATAAAGCATACTATATACACACCCAAATAGGAAATAAAATAGTTATTCATTAACAATTTTATCAGTTACTGTTATTTAACAACACTTTTTTGTTTGTATTGTATTGTGTAATTATATTATGCAACGCTGTTCTATATAACAAGTTACTCTCCAACACTACGTCAGATACAGTAAGCATGGTTATGCTTACAGATATTTCCTAGCTGGATTTTGTAACAGCGTTTTAGCAAAAGAGAAAAGTTATTCAGTTGGAGCAATATAGAATAAATCTGAATTTAAAATCATAAATAGACATGAATAGACAGACGCACGTCTCCTTATAAGTCCAGGAGCAGTTTGCTAGCGATATAAATATGGGGGAATTGAAGTCAGATCTCCATACACATGAGAAGGCCTACAGGGCATGCGTCCGCCTGACATGTGTCAAGAATTAAGAAAAGGGTGGAGAGATGGAGGAAGGTCTCGGCCCACAAGAGCTCCAAGATGAGACGAAGAACTTACCCTCCGTTAGCCCGCGGGGCTGAAGGGTGACCGAGATGCACATAAGTGACTTTGGATATGAACTATAAAAGAAAGGATGAAAAAAGCTGAAAAAACTGAAGCAGGTGCTTATGTGACAGTGACCCCGCTGGGGATGATCTGACTGAATAAAGAGACAGATTAATAAATAAATATCTTCTAAAAAATGGAAGAGCAAGGAGGGCTGCCATCCATCAAAGATCCTATTACCACGAAACCTGGAGCCATATGTAGAAGGCAGCCGGGATCCTAAGCAGATACAAATTCAACTTTTCCTTACAATTTGTTATCGCTGACATCCATCTCCCAACACACACACACAGACACACAAATACACTCACGTAGCAGGATGAATTATGAACAGATTTCTTTTAAAGCTGATTTACAGTAAATAAGTAATATCACTCACACACAATCATAAGTAGTGGAATTAAAGAGTTAAAAATGAGGGAAATGAGAAGAGGGTTTTTTATTTCCTCAGAGAGAGGAATGTAAACAGCTATCTAACCACTACCATATTTTTTGTAATCTGTTTATTTGGGTATTTATAAGAACAATATGTAGTTGTGTATTCAGCTTGTTCAATCAAATGACACGGTCTTCATTTGGGACAACAAACAACAAACGTCTTACATAAAATGTCAGAGCACTCAGTTTTCAAGGTCAGGTGTTGTCAATCTTCGTGAGAGTGTGTCGGTGAGGGAGGTGGGGATGACAACAGATGGATTCGACTTTGCTAAAGATCCACTTGTAGAATTACGCACTGCTGCGTTACGTTGCATGTTGGTATGCAATGACAAATTATTGTGTTTTCGTATATATGCAATCATTTGGTGCTCTCCTTTCTTTACTTAAACAACCGGACATGTCAAACTTGACGTGTCAATAAACCCTTTGGTAATTGGCTTGCGTAACATTTTGTGCTCAAGTTAAAAAAAGTTTTTTGCGCAATAAACGTGACTGAGGCATATATTGCATGCTGCAGCAAACCCGTCACTCAATTCGTTGCCTAAATTTGCATCTAGAATAAGATATCTTTATACTGCATATATTGCTTGTCTGTGGCAAAGATGTCACCTAATCCGTCGCCCAAATTTTTGTCTATATGTATCTTTTTGGAAACAATGTATGTAATCTGTTTGCACAAATAGCCTAATTCAATGTGCTTTATATTGCGTGTCCGTGTCAAACACGTCACCCAATTCGTTGCCCTAATTTTTTTTTTTTATGTTTTTTTTTTCTTCCAAACATTGTAATAACACAAAGCTTTTATGAGAAAAGTAATTTTAATTTATATATAATGCATACCAAATTTTTTTTATTAAAATAATTACAACTACTATTTAGATTTCTGCGAAACACTGTTATAACAGCAAGACTTTATTACTATCTTTGCTATTTACATTTTATTGCATTATATTTCTTATATAATTTATCTTTTTTCGTGTTTTCAGATGTGTAAATATATATTAGTGTTCTGCAAAACAAATTCATATCAGCGTACATTTATAAGAACAGCACATTTTAATAAATAATGCTTCATTTCAGGAATAGAATAAACTAAATATGGTATCATTATCCTGATTTATTCAAAAGTGACAATGAATCTACCCGGCACTTCTCATACAGTATTTGTCTACTACCTGACCTTAAATTTAGTCACTTTATGCCTCGCGACCTTCTTTCAGCACATCTTAAAAAAATGTTGAAGCAGGAGTTGGAAATGAACTTTCTGCTTTCAAGTTGACCTTTGAGAAGCGCAGCCTTTTGATTGAGTTGTATCTCCTTTGAGGTCACCTATTCAAAAGTGGAAAGGAAGAGAAAAAGGAAGAAAGAAAACATCATACAAAATAATACTGTACCCCTTGGCCTTCTGCTTTATGGGTGAATGTACCACAAAATAGCGTTACCGTAACGTAATAAAAGAAATTAAGTAGCGAAAGTGGAAAAAGACTTCAGAATTTAAATACAGTCAAAACTCCATACACTTTCAAAGTACTTGTCCTTTCCTGCTTTTCTATGCTTACACCATGTTGTTGTTTTCGTAATTGGTGGATTGAATCCATTGCCTCAAAGGATGAAAAGACATGAATTGATCAAAAAAGTGAACGTAAACGCTTTTTCTCACTCTCGAGAATTACTTGACCTTGAATTGAAGAGACACAACAATCAGTTATATACAATCAGGGCATTCAGCAGCATTTATTGTGGGCTCTGCCCTATTTTTTACAACACAAGGCCTTTCACATTTGGGCTCATATGCGTATGAGCTCCTCTCTTCATTTTGGTTACATTACACATACGTTTCTTCTTAGCACTTAGTCGTGTGGCTGGCTGACTGGTTTAAAAAATTGCTCGGCATTAAAAACAAATCTTCAATCATGGCCCGCATCGCAACCGATTATGGCGAGAGTCCGGGCGAGTCTCGTCAAGATGATTAGTTGCATCACTTACATGCACAAGACGGCCCCTTCTGCATATGCATATGGTCTGCGCGTGCAACGCACCCTAAAACTGCCATTTCATTCCTCTCAGAGCAAATTCACCTTGAGTAATGGGTGGATAATACCAGCTGCCAATCAAAATGAATTAGTGCATGTGTCTGATTCTGCTCTTGGATTGGCCATGTCATATTTTACCCGGTTTCTGTGCGAGAAAAACGAAGCTAGATAAAAAGGACACAAAATTCATTTTTAATTACACTTTTTATTTGTGTATTATTTTGCGGAGTAAAAGGAGTAAATGTGTAGAATCAAAGTAAATATGGAATGTTGCTTAACTTTAAAAAATAATAAATATAAATATGGAGTACTAATAAATAGGCAGTTAAAAAGTACTTATTTCAATAATTTAATTATTAAACATAATATCAATGTAGTAAATAGGATGCAAACATTTAATTAAATTATTAAAAGTATGTGCACTGTGTATGTTTATAATGCATATGAAAATATAAACATGTAGATATATATATATATATATATATATATATATATATATATATACACATATATACAATATATGTGTTATGTTTATATATTAAATATTTTGCTAGTGAAAAATTAATTGCCATTAATCACATCCAAAATAAAAGTTTTTGTTTATATAATTTATGTGTATATTTAATAAGTATATATAAAGACACACACACACAGTTTATATTATTTAAAATATTTATTTGTATTTGCATGTATATATTTAAATTAATATAATTTATATTGGAAATAAATATATTTAATAAATCAACATAACATGTGTGTATGCATAATAAATATAGAAAGTGACAACACACATAATATTACGTAAACAAACATTTTTGAATGTGATTAATCATTGCCCAGCACTAATTACACACACACACACACACACACACACATATATATATATATATATATATATAAAACATAAAATATTTATAATATGTATAATATCATGATTTCATGGTTTGACCCAACTATTTTAAATATTTTTATTTTAATTATGCTTATAAATTATAGCTTGGCCAGATGTGTAGTAATAATAGGATTTTATATATTTTTCACAAAATAAAATCCTTCACTCACTCCCTTCTCTGTTCATGAAATCGCTCACTTGCTTGAACTCCCTTTGAGATTACTATGATTCAGTTTTGAAATGCTGGGGTCAGAGAAGGCGATCGGATCCCGTCATTTTTCTGTGTCTGGAGAACGTTACAACCCCAGAACAGGCCTGTCATCTTAGAGTTCACCCTTTCTGCCAATCACTACTATTGCCCTCGCCATAATTTAGCACAGATTTTTAAAGCTCTGCTTTATATAAACACATTGGCATTTGAAAATACACACACGTGTATGCACAAACCCAAATATACAAGTACATCACTTGAGCTGGCCAAATTAACCTTTACAAAGATGCTTTGGTTTTTTGGGATTGATCAGTAAATAAACTAACGACTCACTTGTTTTGTCATAACTCTGGGTGATGTTGTCGCTGTGGGTCGATGAGCTGCTGGAGTAGGTGACTGTTTGCCCATCCAAAACACCTGGTACTGGAGAGCTGCCCGGTCGGGAACTGCCGACTGAACTGGAGGGCCTGGAACTGGCACAGTTCTGTTAAAAAGAGTTCTGTTAATCAGTACAGTGTGGGGCACAGTCTGAGATCATTAGTGCAAATACTGTTTTGCATTTTAATACATCATACACACACATACATACATATATATATATATATATATATATATATACACATTGTCAAAGAGATATTTTTGTGCATTAGATTTGGTATGGATGTGAAGAAAAATAAAACAAAACCCAATGTTTAATATCAAAAAAAGTCATATTTGAGTCATACTGTAAGTAGTCATGCATTACATGATACACAACCAAAAAGTACACGGACATATATGGAGGTACCGCAAAATAAATATCCACAGAAGTTTCCCAGGAATGTAAACTAGATCTGACATAAAAACCCACAAACCTTACCCCTCGTATCACAGAATGACATATAATGGGCTTTGACACGCAGTCCTGGTTAAGATGGCGCCTCAAGATGTTTATTCCTTCTCAGAAAGAAGTAAATGCATAACCTAGCACCATATCAACATTTAAAATCATAAGAGTGTACATTTTACAGCAGGAAATGCACATATATGTAGTATACATCTGTCTCTTTTCAGTCTTATATCTTGTCAAAACTTGAATTAGGATCAAAAAACTAATCTGCTTCCAATTTATATCTATATTTCAGGGCTGTCAGGGATCCAGACCCTGCTAGTATCGCAGCACGTTCGTTTTTCATTTGGCCGGCGCAACTGACAGCTTTATTTTTCTCAAGCAATCTGCCACAGTATGTACAAGTGTGAGGTCACATAGGTCAGGCGACAGTTGGTATGAAGCGCCCTGGCAGCACTGGTCTGGCTCATGAATAAGCAAGAACGGCAAGAAACAATACTATAGAGAGAAGGAGAAAGATGTATAATAAGCCAATACATATGTTCATCAAATAGGGCTTTAATATCATTCTGTATATTCATTATCTCCCATTAACAGCAACTACATTCATGGAGAATGGAGTAGTAAAAAAAATCCTTGAGCCATCTGTATAATTACTAGACTCAATTCATCATCATTTAAATTCACTGAATAGCAGTTTAGAGAAAATAGATACTGATCATATTTACATACCTGATTTACTTAATGACTTACTTACTTATCCTTACTAGCATAAAAAAATATTTAGAGAGAAAAAAAGACTACATTTGTTGAGACGGATAAACAGCCAGAAAAAGTATTGTTAATATTGACCAGACTTATTACTTGATTAATTGAGCCAGACAGACAAACAGAATGACAGACAGATTAACTGAGATATTAATTAAGACAAACATGCAGAGAGAACAACAGACAGACAGAC
>JAUMHI010000068.1:7708079-7718378 GCA_032359435.1 Enteromius unitaeniatus | reverse complement strand
GAACATTCATCATAAAATATTTAAATAATGAATAATTGTTATATAATGTTGTATTATTAAAAAATACAATATAACTACTATTTAAAGAAACATTAATGTACACACAAGTAAATACCCATTTTACTATTAATGATCATTATTGTAATTTTTATTATCATCATCATTATATAAATATTTGAACAGAATTTAATTATAATTTCAAATTAATATGTATTATTATGTAAATTGTCATTTTAATAAACAGTTTGAATAAACAGACAAATATTTGACATAATCATCATCAACAATAAATGTGTTATTTACATAAATATCTGAATAATAATAATAATAATAATTCACCTTAAAATAAACATTTATATAAATAATTAATACTGCTATTGTAACAAGTTTATTATTATTATTATGTAAATGACTATTCACATTTTTACATAAGTACTTAATAAACTTAGCGTTGTTGCTGTTGTAAATAAACAAATACGAACAAAAATGTGGATCTGATCAATTATATTTTGTGAATGTGAACAGTAAAATACTTTTTAACATTTTTAACAAGTCAGACTAAACTGAATGCTGTGCTCCTCTAAGGAAGTGGTATCCAGTGATAGTGGGGGGTAAAAGACAATGCTGCACGCATCCCATTGTTTTGCATTAGACTGTCAATTTTCTATTTAGTATTGCAAATGAATTATCATGTTTTTGATCATGGGCCTTATTTGTGATTAAGCTTTCATTGTGTTCTGAACAAAGTGGGAAAAACATCCCTTGCATATTATGAAAAATGATCAATTAGAATATAATTGAGATAAAAATAAAATGGCACCAAAACAATAATGAAGAATTGTTTAAAAAGTTAATTCATTAATGACGAGCTAAAAACAAACATGGAAAAATGGAGCACATTTAAATGCATTGTGTTTTGGGTTTTGGGGGAAAAAACACATTTCTTTTGAACTTGGCTCTAAAATGGTGAAAATGTATGCAAAGGGATTGTATTGCTATACATCAAACAAAAAGCATAAATTATCTGCTAACAAAACTAATTAGGAAACAATTCCGTTGTTTAAAAACAGAATGCATTCGGAACCGGCAAATGTTGTGTTCTAAAAAAACACGGGACCCCAGAGATCATGACGCATTCACAAGTGTGATTTTAGTCCAACAATCAGGACACGAAGGGTTAGGCAGATACAGAAATATTGTTTGCATAGTAGTCTATGGCAAATAAAAATTTTATTCTAGAGCTGAATATAATTTTGTTTTTATTTTTTAACAAATATTTATTAATATTCATGAAGATATATATTTAATACAACAACAACAAAAACTACTACTACTACTACTACTACTAATAATAATAATAATAATAATAATTACAACAATATAATAATAACAACATTATTATATATTGTTATTATAATAATAATATAACATTATTATCATTGCTATTTATGATTATAAAGTAGTCAATTAAATTGATTTATTTAAATGAATATTTGTTCATACTTATGCGAATACATATTTAATAATAATAATAATAATACATTTACATAAAAATAATAAATATTTGTTTAAATAAAAATAATAACTATTATTATTGATATAGTAGTAGAAGGACATTATTTATTTATCAATTAAAAAACTTGTAATGAATTTATATTGTATTTAGCTTGTAAATGTATATATTTGTTGATATCCATGCTAACACAAAAACAATAATAATAATTATTATCATAATTGGCATAAATAAATAAATAAATAAAGATTTGCTTAAACATTTGATAAAAAATTTAAATATTCATTATTATTATTATTATTATTATTTATGCCTGTACAGTAGTCAATCGCATTTAAAAAAATTTAATATATATTAATTCATATAAATACATATTTTAATACTATTACTACTACTACTTCTATTATAATACTATTAATAACAATAACATTATTAATATTATTTTCTGACTGTAGTCAATCACTTTTATTTATGTATATACATATTTCATAATATTTATGCTAATATATTTAATATTTTAACTACCACTCCTCTACTATAATAATAATAATAATAATAATAATAATAATAACATTATTGGTATTATTTTCTGACTGTAAAGTAGTCAATCACATGTATTTATTTATACAAATATTTCATAATATTTATAATAATACATATTTAATACTATTACTACTATTCCTCTACTATAATAATAATAATACAAATAATACCATTATTATTATTATTTTCTGACTGTAAAGTAGTCAATCACATTTTTTAATTTACACAAACATTTCAGAATATTTATGCTAATATATATGTCATTGCTATTTCTACTACTACTACTACTACTAATAATAATAATAGTGGTAGTAATACTTAAATGTAAATATTTGTTTAAATAAATATGGTTTTGGTATTGGTAATATTATATAATATGTAGCAAGCAAACAAGCAAATAAATAAACATCCTTCACTTTTAAAAAGTCTTTTAGTAAACTTCTCTGTATCTGGTGAGTATACAGATAATGCATCCCCCCAAAAAAGGAAGTGAAGTATTTTTGTTAGGTATAGGTCACTTATGCCTGCCCCATCCCGAGCAAAACACAGATAAATCCCTCTCAAATGTGTGCACCGGGCTAAACGTACTGTACTCGGAGGAGAAAGGAGAAAGGCCCTTGCTTCTCATTACCTACGACAAGATACAGAAACTCACTTTGCTTTTCATTTAAGGGCTTCACGTCCCTTTTTATGGATGTCTGCCTTCGTGCTTTTACTTACTTCGCCTCGCCGCCTGCCCCGTAATAAATGATTATAAATTTTCACAGATGACCACCTCGTCTTTTTTATCCCTTCACCGGTCCCCTAATGCACAAAAAGTTAGAGCGTGAGCAGGTACAAAATTTTCCCCCGCAAAACCCTTTTTTGTCTTTATTTATGACGTTGTCCTTGGTAAGGGAAATTTCAATGTACTGAAATGAAAACTATGATTAAAGGGACACAGTGTATGGGCAGAGAGAACGGGGCAGCTCTCCATCTCTGCGCTGTTATATATATAAATATATATTTGATGCTGGGTGAATAAATGGAGCTGACCGGATGAACGGATGGAGTGACAAAAGCACTGAACGTGGTCCCCAGCATCTGATTTTAGTAAGCAGTAATGAAAGGAAACAGTATCTATCTGACCGACTAATTTATCCATGGAAAACACTTTGGAGAAACGAGCTGTGTTTGAGCGGGAACAGCCCACCACTGTTCGGGGTTGGAACCAATTTCTCAATTTAGTGAATAGCGCAGGGGGCTTTGATGACGACATGAGGGGTATCAGGTGTGTGTGTGTGGTTTTACAGAGGAGTTGAAGGCTAGGTTGGGGTTACGCTCAGGGCAATCTTAAACTGAGGCTAGTTTGCTCGGTGCGACACAAAAGCGCATAAAAACACACACTTACACCAGCTAACCAGATGACTGTCAACATCTGCTTTGGGTGAAATGTGTGTGTGTGTGTGTGTGTGTGCAGCCATTACAGCGCCAGACTATTTAAATCACAAAATGACATTTTACAAAAAAAGATCTGAAATGGATAATTTTACTTACTTACATACTTACACACTTACATAAAATATACAGCAAATTCATTGTATGTGAATTAATTATAAGAGTAAATTAATTTATTAATTAAGAACTTGCTTTTATTTACTTTGATTACACACATACGCATAATGTATATCCCTATAATGTTTATCATATATAATCTATAATACATTATATTATTTTAAAATAACTGTAGCATTAATATATTAATTATATGTCATAAGTAAATTAATTTATTATTCATTGTTATTTATAAAGAATTTATTAATCTTGAAATAACTGATTTTACTGTATACACACTTGGTGCATAAAATAATTTACAGTAAATAACAGACCTAAAAATGTCTGTCCACCAACGTTTACTATCCAAACTGACAGAACTGGAGAGGATCTGCAAGGAGGAATGCCAGATGATTCCCAAATCCAGGTGTGGAAAACTTATTGCATCTTTCCCAAAAAAACTCATGGTTGTATTCGATCAAAAGAGTGCTTCTACTAAATACTGAGCAAAGGGTCTGAATACTTATGACCATGTGATATTTCAGTTTTTCTTTTTTAATAAATCTGCAAAAATGTCAACAATTCTGTGTTTTTCTGTCAATATGGGGTGCTGTGTGTACATTAATGAGGAAAAAAAAATACTTAAATGATTTTAGCAAATGGCTGCAATATAGCAAAGTGAAACATTTAAGGGGGTCTAAATACTTTCCATACCCACTGTGTATATTAATATATTTAATATACATACATAACACATTTTTCTTAAATGTATGCAATAAACACATGCATGTGTTTGTATTTTATACATGCATAATTAATATACATAGTACACACACATACTGTATATTATGTGAACAGAAACTTTTATTTTAGATGCGATTAATCGCAATTAATCATTTGCAGCACTAAGTATTTATAGTTTTAATTACTACATTAATTACTTATATTTTTAGTCACAGTTAAAAGTTTGTTAATAGACAGAACAGGTCTTTTAACTACTAACTACTTTAGACACGAAAAGTAAAACCTGACAGTGCTCATAATTATGACAGCAGATGATAACATTTTAGTCCAAGGTCAGCAAATAAGCATTGTAAATGTGGTGCTTCACCAAATAAAGAGCGACTCTTCTGTAGCTAATGGAATATCAAATGTTCTGGACACCCATCTTGACTTTAATCTTGCCAGGATTACACACACCAAACGTCTCGTCTTGTCAAACTGAAGCTGATGTATCAATCTGGGCCAGGTCACGAGATCCAGGCCTTTCGAGCAGAACCTCTTGCATGTGGCAATAATTACAGAAACACGAGACTGAACAGCTCTGGAAGAAAAGAAATGAAAGCGCGAGAGAAAAAGACGCTTTTCACGCTCTTCTGAGAGACCTGCTAATGTCTCTGACGCCCTCCAGAAAAACAGTTTAATTAAGTTGTATACACAACGTTTACTTTAAGTGCCAGCTGTCTTCTAAAAAAGGGCCAAATGTCAACTTTGGGTCTCGATGCTGATGTACTGCAGAACCTCCAAACCGGATCAAATTCGGAGACGTGGTGGGAAAGTCAGAGAGGCTTCAAAACCAGGCCCAGCTGTTGAAAGCGAATGAAAAGTTAAAAGCGATGTAGATTAGATTTGAGAGTTCGGATTAACAGTGAGGTTTGTAAAGTTGTCGTCTGGTGTTTTGGAAATGAAGCATGGCGTGTAATCAGCTACCTGTTTCTGATTTGTAATTTCCACTCTGGAGATGGATATTAAAGGTATAAAAATAATGTGAACTCGTTCTGGATTTGATTTCAACGCTGGAATTTTTGACATATTAAATAGCCGGATAGAATTTGTAACACCTTCACTATTATACCGGTCGATGACAAAATAATCTATCAACACGCTGCCAACATTATTTCATATGCCTGCAAGAGGGTGGTCTGTGACTCACTGGTGAAGCAAAGAAAACTAACGCTCTGCCAGTCATCTCTGAAAATACTGGAACGAGGCGAGACAGGGCAAGCGAGATCAGAAAATGAGTGAGGGAGTAAGAAAAGATCAAATAAAGTGATATTGTTTGTTAGTGTCGTTGCTGTAATTATAAAGTGTTCTAGGTAAAAATAAATAAATAGTTGTTAATGTTAATTTAGTATTAATACGATAGTACTATACTTATTAATATATTTATATATATTTAATTAGTATTTTGAAAAGTCATAAAACATTAAAAATTCATGTTTCGTAACATTTAGAGGAATATTGTTATGCACATTAATTGAATTTACTCTTTTTTTAAAGGTAAGTGTTTGCAATTAAATAATTTTAGCTACATTTAAATAAACAAATTTAGTTGGCTACCTATTAATATGCTTTTTTAAAAATGTAGCTCAAATAAATAGTTTGCAACCTGTTACCTTTAAAAAAAGTTTCATTTTTTTTGTATGACTCATTAATTTTCAATTTCAGCATAAAAAGGTGGTGCAATAAAAATTCCTACAATTAGAATGAATAAAAAAATAAATAAATACTGACATTTTTACCAGCCAACAGTGACCAAAACCAACCAAAACCAACACTGAGCTTAATACAGAAAATTATTAATTTCAATAAAAACCTACGCAATTGATACTTCAAAGACAGTTTGACTGACAGGTGATCTGACCAATCATAATGCTGAATCTATCTTTTTTTTTATATTGAGAAAATGTGTATTGACGTCTTTCCACCACAGAAACGAGACACCTTCTGATGCTCATTCATGTTTATTTCACTATAACTAGTAAATATCAAGACGTTTGGTTTGCATGCCACTTGGACTTGAGGCGCATTACGACATGGTCACAATGTAGTATCACGAAATGGTATTTACTATTTGAATTTCATACAAAACAACAACATTTGAAAGCTAAGACTTTATTTCACACCTAAAGTAACCTGCTCAGTCTTGCCTGTCGAGAATTTTGCCCGTGATTTCACACACACATTTCGCAACAAGTTTGCGTTGGTCACAGAGATTTACCGCGGCCGCATGGTTTTGAACGTATTGCAAATGTAACGAAAGGGGCGGGTCTTTGTGAAAAATGACCGTAAACATTCCGCAAATGATGAAAAAGAAACACGGAGGCAGAATGAGCACACATAAGGCCCTCTTGAGGCAGGGAGGAGCTGGAAACGAGAAAGCGAGAGAGATACCCACAGGCCACCCAGCAGCCAACACAAGAGGCAGTCAGGGGAGGCGGGGAGAGTTATTAACTTAGCCCTGAAAGCCCTTCTTAATATAGGGTCCGGCGGTGATAGCTAACAGAGCCTGGCAGAGGTGACAGCTCTTGGACCTGCTTGAGGAAATCCAATTGAGAAGCAGCCAAGAGGAACAACAAGCGCAAAACAGATGTTCCCTGCTATCGCAGAGCGCAACCGCGTATACAGCAGAAACACCCTCTCCTCTCAAATTGGATGCAGAAAAAAATAACAATGGGGATCATTATAACAACCACGTTTCTGCGCCTTCCCAGCTGTCTGGTACAAAGTCGAGCGGCTCGACTGTTCAGAGGTTTAATATCTCGTTATAGACGAAATGGATGCTCAGATGCATCTGAAGGTTAGTCATCACAAGATCACGTATTCAGACTTGTGAAAGCTGTGAAAATATAATAGACTATGGTGTTATGGCATTTCAGACGACAGTTTACCAAGCAAATCCTCCAGGCCAAACTATTTGTGCGATACAATCGCTACTGAAATATGAAAGCTGATATGATTGAGGAGTTTCAAACACGTAATGAATGAAAATATTTGTTTTGTATTGTCTACACAGCTTTGTAACTGAGCTATGTCTATCATTTTAAGATTGTTCAAACATACCAATTCATTTATTTGACCTCCTGCACAGCATTATTTTACTAGTTAATTGCAACTAATCATACCCCTCCCTTTTTTGTTTACATAATATATGTGTTTGTACTGTGTATATTTATGTATAAATAAACACGCATGCATGCATATATTTAGAAAATATTAACATGCATATATGTAAATGAAAACTTTTGAATAATATTTGATTCTTTTAAATGCGATTAATCTATTAGATTAATCTTAATTTGTTTATTGTTTGTTTGTAAATAGCACAATGTGCCCAATTAACTGATGCTGAGTTACGTTTAAGTTACATAAAATGTTGCGCTATCATCACGATTGAGATCAAGTATCAAGAAAATCACTTTTTTTCAGATAAATAATGATCAATAATCATTACATTTTTTATTACAATATGTAAATGTATAAAAAACTGTAATATAATTACTACAATATAATAATATCAAGCAATATAACTACAATAATTGCAATAAACTGCAATTAAATATACATTGAATGACAAATTAAATAACTTAGATATAACCATGCATTTTATTCTTTTGAATTACATAAATTATATAATGTAAATGCATATTATACAATGCATTTTATTTTATTACATACGTCTTTATATTAAATGCATATTATATACTTGTATATATTAAAAATAAATAAATTGCATGATGAAATACAGCATAAATCATTATATAAACTTACACATAAAAATACATCATTTATGTGTGTGCATTATGTTTTATGTTAATCTTATTATATTACATTAATATTATAAAATATATTTTTTAAATATTGTAATAAACTGCACAATTCAATCGTCAACAAATTATATACCTTGCATATAAGCATGCATTTTATCTTTTTAAAGTATATAATATTATCTATATATTACATGTATATTCTATAATGTACATTATATTAAAATATTTATAATAAACAGCATAAATCATATAAGGAATTATATAAATGACATATAATTATGCATTTTATTACTTAAATGAACGGTATTAAAAGATAACTTTAAAAAAAAAAAAATGTCTTTTTAAAGAGCCTCATTTTTTACTCTTGAATGTAACAAACAACTCCAAAAAAATATGATTGATTTGATTTGATTTGATTGATTTTAGCTTCTTTTAATGATTTAAATAAATGACATGTGCTACAGTTTATCTAAAGTAACATTTAATAGTTTCCCCAAAATAAAAGAAATGAACAGAACTGAACATTACTCTTCATGACATCCATTACATTTCACTATTCATTTGTTTAGTGCATTCAAGACTAAAATGAAATAAAAAGAAAAGGCGGGAGCCTAAGAATCCAAAGTAACTAAACACCAAAAGCTCACGGGCCACATGTGCGCCGAAGAGAGTGAATGGTAAACAAATTCGCTTTTAAACAAGACAATTTCACATCGCATGCTTCGAAGGGCCAAGTCAAACATCCTTGCAGAAAACTGATACAAACTCTTAACACATGGGTCAAGCCACACTCTTTGAACTCCAGGAGAAAAGGAGGCCCCGTGTGCCAAAAAACTGTTTAATTAAAAATACTTAGGCATCCAACAGACATTTCTGAGTGCCCCCGCTGTCAGAACGCATGAGACCGCCCTGCCAATCTCAGACAAATACTAATTACATACTTTCCACTGAAAGCAAGAAAAATGTCAGGTTTCACACGGCTAAGCCGGAGCAGCTGGGACGGACCCGGATCTCTCAGAAAACCCAGCGGCTCGTGAATTTGGGCAGAATTTGATGTACTGTGAAGCTAAATATTATTGTAACAGATTTTATATTACAATAGAGATTGGATTTAGAGCAAAATCATGCCTCTTGCACAACAAAAAGCAGATTTTAAACTTGCGTCTGGGAGTCGTCTTGTTTTCTTCTTCAGATTGGAGTGGGCTGGGGGTTAATGGCACATGCCCGAGTCGTGCCACATGCGGTTAAGACACTTTACACCGAGAGCATCAATCCTTATCCAGCATAACTCGGCGCGGACGTCACATGCGTTTAGGGTTGACCACGGCTCACGGGAGTCCTAAGTGAAAACGAATGGTAGTTCATCGACATGAGCACTTCATTTGTCTTCGTTTTCCAGTCTCTTTGTCTCTTTCGCAGTCTGTATTTTTAGACTTTGTGTCCTCGGCGGTGTGAATCGTATTGTCTGGTCGTTTTAGCTAGACAAATTTTTCCTGCATGAATATATTATGTGTGATATTATGACGTTTGTTATTTTATGTCGGACCGAATGCGCTAAATGACTCAAAAATGCATTCGAAATTCAACATTTTGAATTTTGTTTTGTTTACGTGAGTATTTAAGTAATAAATAAATACATCAAAATAAATAAATATTCATTGTGTAACTGGCTAAACAACGTACAGTAAACAAAACAATAGACCTAACAAAACACAAATGTAAAGACAAACAAAACCCAAAATAAAATAAAAAACAAAACGTGTTCAATTATTTACAAAACCTTTAGCTTAGGGGTGGGCGATATGTTTATGTTTTTACATAAACTTGAAAATATGTTTTTCAAGTTGTTTTTTTAAGACTATTTTGGAAATTACAGAGGTAGGGTTGGGCGATATGGCAAAAATATCATATTACGATAAAAAAAAAAAAAAAACATGATTCTTTGTCATTGATTTTACTATTTTGCAAGTTGTCTGAGCAGTACAGACAAACTAATTTGCCTTTTCTATAAAAAAAAAGCCTTTCAAAGTAACAGTATAAAATAAAGATATTTAGGCCAAAATGAGCGAAGAAAAAAATCGTGGTTATTTTATCTTTGTTTTTCGAATAGATACACATTACAAATAAATATAATATGAATAAATCAAACAGAGCTTTTAT
>JAUMHI010000068.1:7691282-7706089 GCA_032359435.1 Enteromius unitaeniatus | reverse complement strand
TACTCTCTCTCAGCTCGTTTTTATCTGAATGACTTTCTTTTTTCTGTTGAACATTGTATTAAATTCAATGAGGACCACTGTTTGGTTACTCAAAATATCTTATTTTGTGTTTAACACAAGAAAGAAATTAATACAGGTTTGGGACAACATGCAAGTAAATAATGACACAACTATGATTTGTGAGTGAACTATCCCTTTAATGACAAGCTCAATTAATTTTGGGTCAAGTAAAATAACATAAATAAGATTCATAACGTTTATGATTTTAACAATTCTGGAAACTTTTCTTTTAAAAAATGAAGTGTGTTTAAAATAAATGAAAATTCATACATTTTATTCAATTTAAATTATTTTATTTTATGTACCTTGATGATAAACCTTTAAACATTAAATCCATTAAATCTAAAATAAAAAAATAATGAATTAAAATTAAAAGTAAAATAAAAAAGTTTGTAACCAACAAGAGTACAAAGTTTGCAAACCTGCCACTTGCGTTTAGATTTCCATTTTAAAAACTCCATCCCTCCATTTGTCACTGACCTTTCTGTAAACTGTAAACCTGAGTCTTTTTGTTATGAAGAAGTGAAAAGCCTTAAAACTGACTACCATAGAATTCAAAGCCAGCTAACCAAACTCAAGCACTTGCCTTTTTTCCAGGGCTAATGAGTCGAGTTTTGACGCACTTCAAGCATTAAGGTGGTTTTTGACCTGAACTGGGCCCAACTCAAAGGCAGATGATTGACACATGCTTTGACTTAATGATGATAATTACTTAGAAAAACAAAGCAGGAGACCACATCTGCACAGTGTAAAAAGCCCAGCTCCACGGCTGAGTGCTGAGCTGTCAGCGGCCCTGTGCTTTTTCCCACCTAGGGTGGGTAACTCTTAACACAAGCCACCGAAACGACGAGAACCAGATTAATACGAATCAACATATCCTTGTAAACACTGGTTAGGGGCCAGGCAGCAGGGGACACGTCACCAAACGACAGTCCCGCCTCACAGGAGGGCAAAAGGGCTGCAACGTTTCATCAACTACTCCTGTTTTCATTTTCTTTACTAATTCTTCAGTTTCACACTGGAGCGAACAGATTTTTCATTGTTGGAACGGGCATGGATTTTGTAACCTTTTCCAATTATATTTTTTTATAGATTATAAAGCCTCATTAAACGTTATTTAATTTTAAACTAAATTCAAAATTAAAATTCATATTTGTAGGAATGCAATGTATTCTAGTTGGTTATTTTATTTTATTTAAATTTAAATTTTATTTTGACTCAAAAAATATGTTCAGTGGTATAGTTATCAAGCAAAAAAAAAAACCATACACTCTATTGTTTATTAAAAGTTTTCAAGCATCTTTTCCATTTTTTTTAAATCAAGAATATCATAAAGCTTCATTGAAAGTTATTTAATGTCCAGAATTAATCGTGATATGCGATATTGTCTACAAATATCTTCTCTGTCATATCGTCACTTGTTTTATGGTGTTTATAAATTATCTGTATATCGATTATACCAAACTGACTTGAGTTTTTACAAGGTTTAAAAATAATAACTGCTTCAAAAGTGCAATTTGACATTGTTTCAAGCCTGCCAGAACAATCTGGGATTCCCCTGTATTAATTGTCAATAAATAAATCTTAGCACAGACTTCTGGTTGTGATTTGTTGTTTATTAGAGCAGAATGTGTGCGGACGGCTCTAGTTTTAAGACAAACCAACAAGCATGCCTCACAATTAGGACTTCTTTCAGATGAAATAATGATTTAAAAAGAGCACGGCCATGAATAATACATTCCGTGTTTATTTTGGATTTCATTTCCATGCAGCAAACGAATTGCTCGCTAGTAAATTGGCATCAGCATTTGACAGCCTTTACGGGAAAAAAAAGAGAAGAGGAGGAATAGCTTTTCTCTTGCCCGGCTTGACCCAGTTCTGCTTAATTATCTGCAAAGTATACATCAAAGCCCACCAAACCGTCTGCAGCACTCCGATTAAACCAGATTTAAAAGACATCCACACAAACCGCCCAGCTCGTGAACCGATATCAGCTGAAATCATAAATCAGGCCACCATTGTTGCCGTGTAATTTGGCTGTCGGAGGGCTTTCTGACAGCGGAGGTTGAACATGCGAGGGTCGTGTTGTTGTAAGAGGGGTTGTGAGGTCGTTCCCAGCGGGTCATGTGACCCTCAATCTCCTGCCAGAGTAGCCCAGTGATTTGCTTTCCTATGACACAAACTATTACTGCACAGAGCCGGCAGGTAATTATAAGGCAAATAAATGCGGGTGGGTGCCAAACGCGACAGGCTCTTTTAGTGGTTTGTGCGATCCACGGAATTCCCTTTCCTCTCAACAGGAAACGTGTTACTCACAATCATTATAACTTGCTTTTTGGCCAGATTCCAGCATCAAAGTGCCATTTTGCTTTATGCGGTAGGTCCCAAGCTCACACTATACACACACACACATATATATATAAAATGCTAATTATTTAAGCATGATCAGATATGAAAATAAATTAAATTGCTAATGTAAATTATTGCATAATATAGACTAGAGGTTGGGTTTATTATGCTAAACTAATACTAAACTGTCTTCATAAAAAAAATTATAATAAATAGTAAAACTAAAAAGAATAGAATAGAATAGAATAGAATAGGTGAAACAACTATATTTCTGTTACCTACCAGGACAATAACTCTCATAGTCATTTTGTTTAACTTGATATAATAAAATAATGAAAATTTAAAGAATAGAAATTCAAAGTGAAATATTAATAAAACTAAATAGACATAAAAAATTTAAAATGTTTACTTGAAATAAAATAAAAATAGAAATATTTCCTAAAAACTATATAGATATAGAAAACAAATTATTAAATTCTCATAAAAAGATGACTTAAAATAAAAAACTACAACTTTTTATTTCAGCTCGCTACCAAAACAACACTTCTTATTTAAATTTTAACTTGTTTTAAAATAACTAAGTTCAATAAAAGTAAAATAAAACTGATAGTTAACAAAAACTATACAGACATTAAAAAAAAAAACATTATAAACTCTTTTTTAGTAAACAAAAAAATATTATTTAAAATTAACTACAATAAACTTTTAAATAAACTTAAAATAAACTATAAATTTTGACTAGCTGCCAAGACAACACTTCTTATTTTAATTTAGGCTTAAATAAATAAATACTGTAATAGTTAATAAAAACTACATATAAAAAAACGATAGAAAATCTTAATGAAAATTTAAATGAAAACAGAAAACCTATACAAATAAAATTGGATTAAAGTCAATAAAAACAAAATCATAAACAATCCTATACTGCTAGAAAGGTCATAACTCAAACTGTGCACAGCTATTATCCCTTCTAAAAGCTTTGTGAGACTCAATCAGCAGGACACTTGTGATCATCAGTAGCGGCTTGAATTTATACCAGATATTTTTTCTGTGTTTTCCGTCTCAAACAATTCCACTTGAAAAACATTTCCCTGGCTGGGGGTTTAGGGACCGGCTGACCATGGAGGCCAGAGACAAGCTGGACACCTGTCTTGACTGAGGGATTCCTGTCCTGTTTTTGTTTGTTACAGAGGGTTTTTAAAATTAGACGGCCGTGTCTTTGTGAGTGGTTTGCGGTGCTCTTCCAGGTTGCCCCCCTCTAGACCCCTGTGCATCCATGTCAAAATAATTTCCCAAAACACTCAGGAGCTCAGGAGGTGCTTGTGGAGACTGATAAAACGCTGTTTGAATATGGGATCTGGTGCTTTTCATTTCACATTTATATTTCTTGCATTTAGAACCTTTCAAAAAAACAATAAGTGTAATAAAATGTACTAAATGAATTAAAATGATTTGTGTTATACAACTACTTTATGTCATTAATTAAATAAGTAGATTACATTCAAATAAATAATTCTTTAGTTGCAGGATTCACCTTACTTCATCGTCCAAAAAAACTTCTGCATCCCGAGTTTGTGACCCCAAACCCCCTTTAAACTCTCTATCCTCAAAGTTATTGATAGAGGGAAATTATGAGCGTATAATGCTATGGACAATGCATGGTGGAGGGCCTATTATATCTGGGTAATGGATAGCACTGAGTTTTTGAATGACATTGCACTGAGATTGGATGACGGAGGGTCGTGCGATTTATGGCCTAATGAAGCACCTCCACTTCCCCCCATCCCTGTCCCATCCAACCCTCACACAAAGCTATTTATTTCCAGCCTGATAGAGAAGCACATGCTGGTGTTTATGGTTCGGGAGTTAGTAAATAATCAGCGAGTTTTGGGGTTGTGTGAATGGGATGGATCTGTGAAACACATTACACCACAATGTGTCGTCTTCTAAAATGTATAAATTCCCATCAGTAAGAATGTAAACCAAGCCTAATTATGCCATTTCATTCATGTATTGACGTTCACAGCACTGTATGTTAGAGAAATATAACACTAATATTATTTAACATTTTTTACAAGATGATTCTTATCAATCAAAAATAGAGTTTGTTCCTTATATATTTTTTGTTTGTTTGTTATATATATATATATATATATATATATATATTAGGGGTGTCAGTTGAATACTTTCTTTTTTATCAAATTAATTACATTATGCCTAATTACCATCCAAATATGTTAATAATTGTAACTAAATAAGGCAGTGAATATGTGTGTGTGTATATGTACTAAAAGTCTTCAAAAAATCATTAATAGCGGCTAATATACAAATAAAATAATTTGATGATTATGTTCATAATACAGAAGTACTACTACGTTGTAGAAATGTTGCGCTAGCACTTTTAACTAGAAGTCACACAAAAAGCGATTAGCAAAAAAGTAGAATTTTATTCATTTCATTCATTGCTGGTGATATTCTAATTGATAAATAAATGTTTTTATTATATTAAACCTTGAGGGCGTCAAAAAATAATTAATACCTCCAAGATGGAAACATAACAAAATGCATGCGATTTAACAATTTCTTAAAAGGAAAACAGCACACAAAAATGCTTTTGAAATTTCTAAACTCCAAAAATGAATTGAAAAGGTTTGAAAAAAAATTTAACCATTTGTTACTATATAAATTAAGCTATTTTATGTTTTACTCCTCCCCCCCCCCCAAAGACACGTTTTTACATCAATCCCTGTTCTAGGTGTATTACGGTAAGGCAAGCCGTAGCGCATGTCTTGGATGATTTACGGGTCTACCGGCTCAAAAAAAAACATGATAGTCATAAACAGAAGGATCAGAAACAAAAGTAGATCATGCATATGACCATTTGAATCTGATCAGAGGTAGGCTAGTCAATGAAGAAGATACACACAGAAACATCTCTGGTTATGTTGTGGTTAGATCTATAACCCAGCGATATGAATATAAAAATGTATGTAGAGTATGTGCGTATATATAGGTACATATGTATGTGTGTGTGTGTAGCGAATGCAATTTCAATTATTTACAGGTGAAAGAATATGATTTCTGAATGTACTTTGCTTGAAAATGCAGCACTTTGATAAAAATGCATTTTCTTTGTCCAAAATGTTGTATTTTTGATTAACCTGTTACCCTCTGGGGCTATTTTAGGGAAAAGCTTCCCATACCCACATGCAGAGGAGTATATACAAAAGATTGGTATCATTTTAAAGGAAACCTTTTGAAATGACATAAAACGCTGTTGAAATTGATTGAAATTATTGTATATATTGTCTGTGTTATAATAAAGACAAAAAAAAATATTTTATTTTACGCTTTTTATTTAATTTTTTGTAAACTGAAATTTGAAAGTCTATAATTCAGGCCCTGAGTGCCTCAGCAAATGTAAAACATGAACACATAAAAACAGAAAAAAATATATTTATTTATTTTTTTAAAGTACTTAGTTCTTGATTTTGATATATAATATGTTCATATACGTATAGCAGAAAATATTCTGAAGGCTGTCAAATTTAGGTGAAAATCATGAAAAATGCTGACAGTGGGTGGCAACTTATCAAAAAAAAAAAAAAAACACTGGCGGGGAAAGCGGTAATGTGATTAAATTTACTCATTGATTCTGGTAACTGTAGAAAAAAATCTCAGAGTATCTCAGTACCATATACTGTAGACACACTCATCTTATTTCACATTTCTAAAAAGAAAAACCGCAAATAAAATGTGTTGTGAAATCATAATTCACTCCAACCTATTCAAGAATAACACTCCAACTTATTTGCATCACTTTAAGCATGTTTTATCAAAACATCTCCAGTTGATTTCTATGGCTCTTTCTGAACACCCACACAAAAGCTAAAAGCCTTCAGAAATGAATGAAGAGTTTTCCACATGGGTTTAATTTCTCCAAAACAATGCTTTTTAACATAACTATATACTCAGTGCTCTAAATAAGAATGATTTGTTTGTCGTGCTGTTTCCCTCACACAAAACGACAAAGTACGGCCAATGAAAAAGGCTTGTCAACATTATTCCTTTTATTGATTTAACAGTAAAGTCCTCTGGCTTAAGTTTTATGTTGTTATTGCCGTCTATTGAAAATACAATGAAACATGGGAGGGGAAGAAAAAAATCCCGACAGGAATTTCACATAAGGCCATCTCGGACTCAGAATGCCCTCAGGATATAAAGTGCGCCTGTTATATTCTTCAAATGTTCAAGGGCGTTGCTTAGAAAGCAGCCATGCCAATGAAATTACGAATATATCCTCAATCAAAGCAGCTTCAGATGCTAGAATGTTTCATTCTGTGGCCCGAGCCGTCTGCATTCATGTGAGCGCACGCCGTCTCTGCTTCCCTTTAAAAACCACGGGCCGCACCGAAGTATTTAAGAGCTCGCAGCGTCTATATGAAGCACTTAAACACAAGGTCTGCAGCTCTGAACGAGTCTGGGTACGTTCTCAGCGCACGTCAAAACAAACACTGAAAGCGTGCAGCACAAAAACCTTCATTGACGAGAATTGTCGACGACTTCGTCAAACTTTGGAACTAGTTTTGCCACTTCGCCTCTAACGGAGCGGTTGGATTTTCTAACAAGGTTGAATTTACAACGCAGCTGGGACAGAGGCACCGTTTTATTGTCATCAAAAAGGAGTCGTGGGCAAAATAAAGTGGAATTTAGTGAGAAAACAAGTTGGTGTTTAACGCATGGGAGTTATATTAACACCTGTCACATCTGAAAAGGAAGAGGCTGGCAAAATATCCAAGCGCTGAAACGATCACAGAGAGGCCTGTGCTGATTTCCTGTGGATACTGCACCTCCCCCCCATATTTGTGATATATTTGTAGAAGAAGTATGTGTGTGTGTGTGTGTATATATATATATATACACATACATACATGCATATATACAAAATAAACAATTATAATAAAAACATTGAAGATAAACCTGACTTTTTTCTTTCTAAGAATGAAGATCATTTTTTCTCATACAATTCATAACACTTGTTAATATTTCCTTTAAACATTTTTGCTACGTCACACCATTGGACACAGTCCAATATTTATTTTACAACTACCCATATATGTATATGTGTGTGTGCATGTAAGATATATATGTATATGTGTGTGTGTGTGTATGTGTATTCAGTATCTTTTTTATATATATTTTTATTCAGCAAGGACACATTAAATTAATCAAAAGTGACCTTGATTATGTTACAAAAGATTTCAGTTTGAACTAAATATTGTTATCTTAAACGTTTTGTTTATATTTTATATCATTATTTTATATAATTACATCACGGTTTCCACAAAAATATTATTCAGCACAAGTGTTTTCAACATTTATTAAAAAAAATAATAAAGTTTAAAAATAAAGTTTTCCATCACAGGAAAAAATCAGAAAATATATTAAAATAGAAAACAAATTGTACTGTGACAATTGTACCTTGTCCCGAAGTCTCCTCAGTGTCGCCCTATATGCTCACACAACCTTTTTTTTTTTTTTAATGTCGAAAAAGTCTTTTTTTATTATTATGATTTAATTAATGCTTTAGTTATTATTACGCATAATCATAGAGCTCAAAAAAAAAATTATAAAAAGGCAAATAAATAATTTTTCCCCCTTTCAAAAATCATTTTAGTACAAAATATATATACATGTTCAACATTCTAAAGCAAGCCTTACTTGATTCATGTCAAATCACACTTATTCTATCGATCTGTCAAGTTATTTGATGATACAGCAGATTCCAGGGACGAGTAATTATATTTGAATCACTTGAATACTACATAACAAGCACTGACCCATGAATCCATTTGTAAATAATATTTATGGCATGAACTAAAGCATGATTACGATAAAAATACATCTAAGGAAAAACAGCATCCACGTCTGCCACAAACTTTCTGACCTTCAAACACACGTTTAGCTGACGTATCCTCCGAGGAGACCCTTTACACACATGCCTCTCTCCTTTGGCTTGAGATGTGGACAAACAAACAACAGTAAACGAACACGAGTAAACCAACTAAACTGCGACTTTGTTTCAGAAAGGCCTACATCAATTATGACTGTGTTGAGACACTTTTTAATTAGTGCGGAAAATGCACTATTTATAGTGTGGTTTAATGATGCGAGGCAGGCTAAATCTCTATTGATTTTCTTGTGATATACACAGCTCTATTACAGAAACAACTGATTAAGGACTCAAACAGCACAGGCTTGGAACCAATGAGGAATGACACACTTCTCTGTCTTTGATCGAAATAACACACTGTGATATTCCCTATAAAGCTATTTGCACAGCGTGACTTTAAATGAGCTCATTTGAAATAAAGGCAGTACTGAAAAATATTTGTAAAAATATTTATAAACTAAAATATATTGCTTTGTTTTTGCGAATGAACACAACTGCGTTAAATTATTGATTGATGATTGATGAGATCGAAAATGATATTTTGATTTTATACATTTTTATTAAATATCAAATGTCTAATATATATTTGTAATAATGTTTTCAAATAATAATCATAATGTTTTATAAAATTATATATATATATACACATTTTTTTTTATAAAAAAATAAATTATATAAAATTATACAACTTTGTGTTTTGAAAGCTACACATTTTCATGATTTATTCTATTCTATTTTAATTGATCTCTTATTATACATCATACAGTTTCATTTCATAATATGTAAAAAAATAATTCAGTAAAAAAAGACAAATTAATCACATTAATCAATATTTAATTAATTAAATATTTTTAATTTTATTCTGTGCATAATCAACAACTCTACAAATGATAAATTATTTTAGATGTTAAATTAAATGCTATATTATGTTAAGTTCAAGATGTAATTACTCTTACAAAATACAAACCTCCGTTTTACTCTTATTAAAAAATTTTTAAACAGGACATACCTGTAGATGATGTGATATTTGATGTCATAATTTACAACAATATTCTGTATATTTTGTATTTTAATCCCTGCTGAAATGTGGTATCCACATTAAATTAATATTAATGTTTTTCCTATTTAAAAATAAATTAAATGACTAAAACAAACGACTAAATGTACAAAATTTCCCAGAATGTTTCGAAGCAGCTTGGCTGCATTAAAGCCGAACTCTCCAACCGTTAATAACGATTTAACGGGAAAAGGAAGTAACAAAAGATCCGTTCGGAATCCTGTCTTTCGCCAAAAATAATTCTGTCAGTGACAAAAACAGAAATGCTGGAAAAGGACTGAACTTCTCAGAGGTTTTGACGCCAGCGTTTACCAGAAGTCAGGATAAAGCTTGCTCTCAGTGTGCGCCCGCCTCCGTGTTAAACAGCAATTATCTCTTCAGAAGCACTCTCACCTGCAGCGAGTTCAGGAGGCTGAAGACGTACGCCATCACCACGGAGAAGGGCACCAGGACGCCGCAGAGCCACGTCAGGCCCAGGATCGGCAGCAGAACCAGCACGGCTTTCACTGCCGCCCTAAAACCAGACCAACGATACCAAAAACACTTTATTTTATTACATCGGTGCATATGTACAGTCACACACACACAGAGAGACAGATTTCGGGGGTCACAGTAGTAGCTGCTGCTTATTCTCACATCGTGACAATTTCCACGCTAAATCGCTTTTAATTCTGTTTAGTATAAAATTACCTCCCTATTCAGGTAACCGCTAAAGCGAACCAGCTGCGGTCCGAATGGGCCCTGCCAAGCGGAGGAAGCGTGTGTTTGATTTTCCTCGGGCCTTCTGAGGGCCCCCCACCTCAGCGCCTGACACTGGAGGTCCAGACACGTCCAAACGCTGGCAGCTTAATTTGCGTTGTGGTTATTTACTGAATTTGGAAACCAACACAAGAATCGAATATTCTCAGGCTAGCTTTAAAAAAAAAAAAAAAAACGTAACGCCGGGGTCCTGCAGTGACCGAGCTGTCTGAAAGTTTACTTTTGGGGGGGGGGATGTTGAATCGTTCCATTAATGGGCTAAAAAAACAAACAAAACATTTGATGTTGAAAGAAGCTGTAATGTGCAAATAGATTTTAATAAAAAGGCAGGATGAGTAGGACTCGACGAGCTGTGAAAGGGCGCCTCCATGTGGTCACATGAGAAAGATAAGAAGCCCACCTGATCTGCTCCGAGACCTGCTCCTCTGGACTGCTGTTCAGAGTCATCATCAAAGATCTCCTCTTAGCTGTGGTGATGGTGATCACGACCACACGGGTCAGAATCATGATATTCACCTTAAATATTACAACGACAAAAAAGAATGAACAAATATAGTATCTATAAAAATACATTCAAGATACACATATTATATATGTAAGTAGTGCACATATATATATTATTACATATATATATATATATAAATGTGCTGTCATTTTTGTATTATGTAAAATACATAAAACAATATGAAGGTAATGTAATGTAGTAATTATTACACTGTTATTATACAACCAATATATTCATGTAAAAATAAAATCTATTAGAAACGTATACCAAAAATGACAAGTTTTTGGCATGTTAGTTATACATCTAAAAATATTAAAAAGAGCATATTGCCGCACATGTATTTTTTGTATTGTATAATAACTTTATACAAATGTTCTATATTATTGTAATAATTAATACACTATTACTACGTAGTGTAGCTACTGATGTAATAACAAAAAACATAAATATTTTTCTCATTCAAATGTTTAAAAACATTAAAACTGTTTAGCCGAAAATAACACACTATATTCATATACAAATATTGTAACATCATAAAAATACAATAACTTAAATGCGTTTATAAATAGAAAATGGTTTATATTTGTATGTCTATGTTGTATTTAATTAAACACGCCTGACAAAACATGTATGTTATTTATTTATGTTACTATATTGTTATTATACATATTAAATATACAACAAAAAAGTAAGTGCACGCATATTAAAGAAATTAAGAGCGTTCTACCACACGTGTGTATATTTTTTTTAGATAAAAATACATCAAACAATATAAACTTTATACAATGTTATATATTAATGTAAGTTACATTATTTTTTTCAAAAGCTAATATACTGAAGTAATAATAAATATTATGTTAATTAGACTTAAGACTTATAATATAATTACATTTTACATACTCTTTCTTGTACAGTTGCATGTTTTATGTTCTAAAACACACACATATACACAAAACTTATATATATATATATATATATATATGTATATTTAAAACATTTAGTTATTTTATACATGTATGTGTTTTTTATTTGTTATTATTGTTGTGAATACATAAACACACATCAAATATTTTTCTCATGTTTTTTACTCATTCCTTCATGAATTAATTTATTTACTGCTTGTTATTGTCATTATCGTGATTATAAAAGAGAACAAGGACAGAAGTAAAGACACACCATAATAATGAAGATGACAGGTCCTGCGAAGCCCCATATGACGCCGTTCTGAACACTGAGCCAGCAGTGACCGTCCGCTGAGTAGTTCCCAGCAGCAGAGGCCAGCGTGATAGTCACGATAAGCACAGGCAGACCTGGTCAACCACACACACTTCTATAGCACACCAATCAAAACGCTTATGCTTTTTTTCTTTCAAATAAATAACAGTATTTTAAGGGTGACTTAAGTATGCAAATACTTCACTGTATAAGGTGGAATATAAATGGTGCAGGTGTTGATTGTTTTTCTACAGTTCATTTATTAGTTTTAATGTCTAATTTAACAAAAAGGTAGTATAAAATCAAGTATATGTGAAAATTCAGTGCCATCGAATCAACAGGACACCTGCATTCCTGTACTCTTGAACCCGATCAATAACTGCGCTGTACAATAGAGGAGACAGGGGCGGAGTCGCATTACCCCAGCCAATCAGGTAGTAGTATTTCATGTGTCGGTCCTCGCTCAAATTAACGCTCACTACTTTGCTCCAGAGCAGCAGGCCCTCCACCAGCATCCAGCTGAAGGCTGCCATGAAGAACAGATGCATTAGAGCGGCCACAAGCGTGCAGGCCACCTACAGGGCAAAGGTCAAAGAGCAGGCGGTCAGGGGTCAAAAGATCAAGCAGGCACACAGCTTATCCAATGCCAAATACGGCCGCAGCACTAATGTTGTTTTAAGACACTGTCAGACTGCTGCTACTGAGTTTGTTCTAGGAATAGACTAAAAAGAATTCTAAATCATAACCCTGATAGCATTTAATAATGCAGAGAGCGTTTTTGGCACCCTTTAACATGGTAAAAACACTGACTGATTGATAGACTAAACGTTTGATTTATATAATATATTAGTAAAAATACATGAACTATTTTTCATTGTGAGTTTATTTAAGCTAATGTAGTTAACTAATCTTAACAAATGAAACCTTATTGTAAAGTGTTATATTATTTTATATAAAAAACATTACAATTAATATCATAACAGATTGATTGTTATCAACTAAAGCTAAATCTAGGATCATTTTTATTGATGTTAAAATGTTAAATGACTGAAATAAAGTCAAACTTCAACAGTAAAAATAGAAATGTTGCCTTCACTGAAATAAATTTAGGTTGAAGTACTAACATAAATTAATTTAAAACATTTAAAAAAAAAAATTCAAATATACATTAAAAAAATTAAATGAAAATGGCAAAGCCCCATAATTATAAGGACTACAAATAATTAAACTACAATCATTATAATAAAATATATCATTAAAATTAATATAAAAAATATGAAATATAAAATATTCATAAATACTACAATCAAGCATATAAATAATTCTAAAAAATACCTCTGTATAAATAATACCAAATAATTACAATTGATTTAGCATCTTATATCCTGTTAAAATATACCAACAACCTAATTACCTATACCTAATTTTGAATGTTATGTTTGAATGAACGCCAAACCTTATTATGAACAGCAGAGCCACTGCAGAGAAGGACAATTTGAGCACAAATCAGAGACACAAAAAGATTTTTGTGAACTGATGTCCGATCTGATTTCGGGATGCTGAAAAAAACAAAACAAATATATATATACATTTTTCACACACATTTTGAAAATGTCGAATAAGGCAAAAAAACAGTATTTATTTAAGCAACACAGATGAAGTACGTGTGTGGTTTGATTAACAGAAACAGGCCATCAATCTCCTAAAGAAAGCAGCTTGGCTGATACGCCACTGATTAACCTCTCTTTGTGTGACCCTTCCCTTTAATTAACTCCCCTGTAATGCCACCATAAAACTTCAGCTTCAGGCTCATTTGGCACCGAGCGCTAATTAGCCGATTAGTGCTTTTCAATACTTATTCGGCCTCAGAACCGAGCGCTATTGACAAGGCGTGCTGCTGAGAGTCGAGCAAACCTTGCGCTGGCGTGACCCTTCTGAACCCAACACTGGAAGGTAGACATCATAAAAGAGAGCGAATCAAGCGCTGCCAGAGCACATCATGCAGTGTTTACCCAACAGAAGCGCACGGCTCTTGTCATGCAGGTAGTGCATCGGTGAAAAGCACTTACTCTAACACGGTAAACAGCATCAAGGTCACCACCAGTGCGCAGAGAGACGCTCCGGATCCGATAAACGTCAGCTTCGTCAGAATGCTCTCCTCTTTAGCACTCCACTGTGGGGAGAAGACCCATCAAAACACAAGCATCTCGTATTCCTTACGCTCAGTCTAACTGTCTGGAAATATACGTTAACTACGCCATTACTGCGCTGGAGCGGCGCTTGGGCATTAATGTGAGATCAGATTTGCTCTTTATGAAGTTCTGTAGACAAACTTCTCACATAACGCTCAATACAAAACCACAAACACTGTGATTAAAGCTGGCATGCGTTTGTAAGCTAACAGTGACCTCTATTGGACAGATTGTGTTAGAACAGAAAATGTGTTTGGTGAGGACAGAGTATTTCATCAATCTGGCTTATTAACACTTTCCAGGCGATAACTTACATACTGTACTATATTTATGCTGGTATAAAAAGATACATACATATACATATATATATATATACACACCTAAACATACATATATATATATATATACAGTTTGTGTGTATATAATAAAAAAATACGATTTTTTTTAATGGCTGAATTATTTTTATTATTAAGTCATAAAAAGTAATAATTATAATAAAAACCAATTAAGCATTATATCTTATTCTACAGTTTTATATCTTATTCTACACACACACATATATATATATATATATATATATATATATATATACACACACATATACCGCATACATATATACATACACACACACACACACACACACACACACACACACACATATATATATATATACACACTCACACACACACACATATACCGCATACATACACACACACA
>JAUMHI010000068.1:7678062-7691182 GCA_032359435.1 Enteromius unitaeniatus | reverse complement strand
ACACACACACACATACCACATACATATACACACACACACACATATATATATATATATATATATATATATATATATATATACACACACCCCATACATAAACACACATATCACATGCATATATATTTATATTAGTTTTTATGTAGCATATTTTAGTATAAATTATTTAATACATAAAATAAGTAATAGGTAGATAAATGGTATATAATATAATATTATGTAATTATGTACATATTTTTATTACATTTGTATGTATTGGTTTGTGTCTGTGTGTGTGTAAACATAAATGTAAGCAATATAAATAAATAAATATAGTATAATAAAAACAAAATATGAAGTTTATTTGCAAAAACAGATAACTAATTTGTTTGTCTAAAATCCATTTTTTTATCATGTTATCAAGTTTTTAATTTTAAAATTTTCAATATGGTGTTAGTTATTGTTGTGTTATTATGTGTAGTAGTCGGGGGGGTTGGGGGGGTGTTCGTTAGTTATTTTTTACCCATTCAAAATAACCCAACTGCAGTTTGATTGAGATTAACTGGAAGGATTTTTCACAATGAAAAATTAGTTTTTGCAAATAAACTCTTCATCTATAAAATGTAAACAGATTCTTTGTTAAGTTTTTGTAACAGCTGAAAGCACAAAGTCTAAACATACCCTGTGCTCCATATAATTCATGAGGATGGCAAAATTGGTGGTGTGATTGCAGAAGCAGGAAGTGACATCAGGAGGAGAAGGCAGAACCCGGCACCCTTTCTTGGACCAAGCACTCGAATGACCCTCCCTTTGAACACGAGACACTACATCAGACCCAAACAAGAGACTCATGACATGACACATGTTTTATGTTCAGTATTACGTTGGCTTACATGATATTCCAGAAGACGCAGACGGCAGTGGCTTGTTTGGAATACTCCGCCTAAAGAAGAATTTCTTTTTTTTATTTATCATTTAAAACTATTACAGTTGTATTTTCTGTTTTCATTTCTTTTTTTTTTATTCTCAAGTTTTGGTTTTAGTTAACAGCAATAACCCTTCATCAGAAGTTAATCAAATACATTCACTTCTTCAAACATTTTTTAAGTGTGTTTTTACCTTAATCCCAGAAGACAGGGTGTACTGGACAGAGACAGGAACATTGTCTGCCCTGGAAACATCTCTAACTGTTGCTGAGATTACTGCTGTGACCAGCTGACCAGTGTGATGCCTGCAAATACATGAACAAAACAGTGTTAATATAATGAATTATGACTGCAAATGCAAAGTGAAACACTAAAGGGGTCCTATTATGCTTTCACTTTTAGTCAGTGTGTAGTGCGTATGTTTGGACAAACAAAGTTACAAACCTCCATATCCACTCCAAATGCAGATTTTTCATTATTTTTTAAGGACTACATCGAACGGCTCGTTTGGACTACAAAGTTTACTTCGACTCCCCTTTAATATTGGTGTAGAAAATTCAGCAGGCTCATGCTAACCTCTTGTCCTGGTGGTCAGTATGGGTTTTCACCTCCAGTCTGGACAACATCTCCAACAGGTTACTGTAGTAGGTGTGAATGACCATCACTTCCTTGTGGCCTGTCCAAAAAAAATATTAGCTTCTGATTAAATCATGGAATTTATTAGTAGAAACAAGAAAACTAGCCTTTGTGTCTCACCCAGAGAAAAGATTCGCTGCATTTCTGACTCTGGTATGAGGATCTCATCATGGCTGCCGAACTGTCCGTCGTGAACCGAGGGCTTGAACACACAACCGCAGCTCATTAGCGTCAGCCTCCGGGGCTCCAGATGAATATCTGAAGAAGCAATTTGTCTTGTAACTCTCGAAATAACAAATAAACTCATCATTGTTTGCACAGTTTTTATGCTGGGACAACCAAAATTGCCGTGGCTAAAATAGTATAAACTGCTTGAATGCAATGAGGTTTATCTTTATTACTCTACCTCTCAAGAAAACAAATATTGACTCCCATTTTTCAGAGGTTAAAGATGATGCTACCTAGTCATGCTAAATGAGGCAAAAAACCACCGTACTCATGTTCTTTGTTGACATTGTGAAGCTTTTGCGCTCGATCCAGAGAGCATCCGCCAGCATACACAGCAGCGTGTCAATGTTCTCCACCATTGTCAACGGTCCAGGGTAATTCTAGAAAAATACAGAAAAACTGACTCATGAACTTGACTGAAGAGTCCATTTCAGTCTCATAACATACCCCATGTGCTATCAAATCCTCCCATTGTTTGGCCATGTCAGGGTTGATGAGCCTGCTGACTAGCTCCAAGCAATTGCGGACCATAGATATGAAGACATCAGTGGAAACGATTATTTTATTGAGTTGAGTGGCCTTATCGATGGATTCTGTGAGGTACAGAAGATCAGAATGTGTGAGGATGTCTGCTGAGTTGTCCATAACTCTCACTATGGCACTCAAGAGGGAAACATGACGAGTCAGATCGCTCTCAGGAAACAAGGTTACATTTATATCCTGTGAAGAAATAGGAGGCCAATGTAAGTCTAAGTCCAAGACAATTATATTGCATGTCTGTGTCAATAGCAACTGTATTTGGATCCTTACAGTGTATGTTTATAGTGAATCTAATGAAAATCAGCCGTGAGCTCGGTCTAACTCACAGGTTTGGAATGTATCTCACTGCTGACTTGTGAGAAGAACAAGGTTCCAGGAAAACCAAAGTCCAGCTGCTCTGAAATGAAGAAGGAAAACGCCTGGATTGTGACACATGGTCAAACGCACAAGAAGCTGTATTTTAGGCCTCCAGACAAAACAAAATAATAACAGAACATGAAAGTCAAAACAAAAATGCAAAAGATAACGAAACAAAAAAACGTTAAAAATGACAAAACATTAAAAAAAAAAAAACTTCCACACAAAACAAAATCAAAGTGCAAAACAAAAACATATGTACTTCACATTAAAAAAGCAACACAATAAAACAAAAACATATGTAACAAACCGCAAAAGCAAAATTCCACACAAAAAAAATATGTAAAATAAAATAAATACAAATAATCTACAAAAACACAATTCATTATACTGAATATGACTCTTTACTTACCCATTTTCATATAAACAAACGGTGAATAAATTGTTAGTCTAAGAGTATAAAGAGTATACATAGAGTATACAAGAATATCTAAGAGTATACATCACAATAATGGTTCCCGGTTAATGTTTAATAGGATGTAACTGAAAAATTACTTTCAGTCCTCACTGTGAACTCTGAAATATTCCAAATGATTCTATATTTTATAAACGATTTTTCAAGAGTTTGTGCTTCCTCAATAATAATATTGAGTGCTGTCGGGGGCGAGCCGGGAGGTTCGGTGAACCTCGAGCCCTAGTAATGATAACCCTAGCTAGAACCCTGCTTGCCCCCCAGGAAAGAGCGAACGGAGGAGAAGGGGAGGTGGAGGGGATGTAAAGCGAGATACTGCCGGGAAGAAAGCGTGTTTATTTATAGTGGAATTAGTGGCCTGATCAGCTAACTATGGAGGCGGTAATAATTAGCTGATTTCTAGCAGCTGGGTTGCATTTCGACTGCGCTTCCTCTCGAAATTGGTTTACAACTACATTTAATTGTTATAAAAAGAACAGGTTCATAAGAATTTTTCCACTAATCGGACATTATTTTTGTAAAATAATTTGCAGTTGCAGTTTGGAAAGCTGAAATGTTCTTATTAAACTGTTAAAGGTTAATATTATATATAGATAATATAATAAACTCATGCGACTGAGTGTAGTATTCACACATGTTTTAAGTAACTTTCCTAATATCCAAGTGAAACAGACTTCTTCATCTGAACAATAACTAATGGACAGAACTAAGTCCCGACCTACATTTCCTTTTCTTTTTCAATAATCCGTTTCAGAGAATAAAAGATCCGTCACTACTTGTGCTACACTGGGTCTTAAAATGTCATAAAGCAGGTGATCACCTTTTGGGAACAGGCAAACACTTCCTCTGTGTGTGGCACATAAGCTACCAATGGGTTTCCCACTGGCAGGGTCAAAGGCTACGCAGGTCTTGTGAGAAATGATGGAAAGGTTGTGATGCAGACTCGGAGCCAACTCAGAGAAGACCAGCTGGTCTTGTGTTTGGATCCTGGAACCTATACGAATCAAGAACCAAAAAAAAAAGTAGTTTAGCAGTTTTTTGAGCAAATTCATCTGTCTGGGGCCACCAAACAGCCTGGTTTGTTTCTAATCTGCCAAGTTTAAGATGTCATTGTGAGTCATAGTTCTCGAGCTCTCCAAGTCTGCAAAGACCATGTGTCCACTTTTCAGAAAAGACTAAGAGTCCATGACTCATGTGAAGGGAAGAGTATATTCTGAAGGGTGGGTCTCGGCATTACCGCATGGATGAAATATTTACAACCATCTCAGCCTGAGAATACTCATCAAAACATGGCTGTATTTGCATGGCGGGAGAGTGGAAATTATTATGCAAAGACGTGAGGGTGACATGGCGACTCTACCTTGACATGCCGAGCTCCCTCTACGTGTCTGCAGGGACGTCTCTATTTCCAGCGCCGACTCGTTCCACTTGAAGAACAAACCAAACGGGACGGCTGAGCAAAGTTTTTCCATGCTTTGAATCTCAGAGTCGACCAAGAAACGATCCCACATGTACAGCTGCGTAACGTTCCCACAAAGCGCCTTGTCGTTGTTGTAGCCCCCGTAGGTCTCCTGTTCCTGTCCGATCATGAAAAGGCCATCGCCTCCGATGCGACTGGTTGAGTTGAGTGAATTCCCCAAACCTACAACCGCTCCATCCACCCAGATGCCCCACTTCCCGGTATTCCCGTCCCAACCCGTGCACACAGAGTGCCAGGAGGCATCGTTGGGAAAGCCAGTTACATAGGCAGTGTTTGAACCATGCACCAGCAATGCAAGGCGGACCGGTTCACTCACACTGATTTGGGCTTGGAGTTGGAATTCTTTAATGAACGATTCAATGGCGTACGAGAAAACCGTGGAAAGTCCGTGGCAGGTACGATCGAGCTGGAGGTGAGCGCAAACCGTAAGCGCTTCCATGTTAGGGAACTTGTGACGAAGGCGAGCTGATTTCCGGTGCGGGCGCATTGGAAATTCCAGCATGTATACGTCTGGAGGACCTGGAAAACAACTTGTAAAGTTTACTCAAGAACAATATCGCCAAATTTACGAGGCTTTTCAGATGTGTGCCTTTTCGAGATACTACATTTAAAAGACTAAACAGTGGGATTAGGCTGCTAAAGACATGATTCTGAGGTGTGCTGGGAAACGTGGGATGTGGTGCTCACTGTTTTTTTCTAACTTTCTTGCACTTTCTATCCATACAGGTTGGGTGATGTTTAGGGAGCGCAGAAAACCGTTCAGCTTTTGAATCTCTTCGGCACTGGACACCATCACAAAGGACCCTGAACGCTGGAGGCAGAGGCTGCGGGCAACATCCCATGGCTGTCGATCTGGCACATACTCGGGGTAATAGTCGTCATGTGTAAGCAGGGTCCTGCTCTCCGCTGTAAACATAGGGGTGTTTTCGGGTGACAAACATATACGAATACAAATTGTACATATCCTTTCAAACTCTCTGCATTAGTTGCAGATCACATATGTTTGATATCATAGTGAGGGGATTAAAAACAGTCCAGCGTGATTATATCTGAATGTTAAACAATCATTCTTTAAAAGCTGTGGTTACCTTTTTCCATGCAGTGATGAATAAGGACCTTGGGGGGAAATGCATTTAAATGTAAAAGCAATATTGATTCAGTTTAAATAGGCATTCATTATATTTATATTAAGCACTGGATATCATTTATAGCATTCATATAAAGAAAACTTTATTATTGATTACTTACAATAACATTGGAGCAAATAATTTTCAACAGATTCATCCTACGAAGCAAAACACTCATTAACAGTGTAACTTTTTAAGAAAAAAACAAACTAACAGTGTTCAACACTTTCAACGAAAGTTTACAGAACATCTCGAGCAGAAGGGTTATGGATATAAAAAGTGAATTAAACGTCGATTACCTGATATGAGGTAAAATTACAGTCCGAAGTCATAAATGTAATATTTGATCTCGAAGAGTAAAGTTTAGGAAACGGTTGAGGCGCTTTTCGTTGGAAGTGATTGTGAGTGAGATCATGAGAAGCTCCGGCTCTAGAACCGAGCAGTTTCCGCCACTCCCCTCACCATCACCAACACAACTTACACTTGAGCTTCTGAGAGACTGAAACAATTGCGTTTTACTCAGTTTATGTCAATGTATTTAAACAATAGTGTAAAGTTTGTGCAAAACTGTGGGTATAAGCTGAAATAAGAACGATATTTCATTGTACGTGTGTTAAACATTGGCTTTAGCATTTCAAATGAATTTTAACATCACTTTTTTACATTTTAACATAATTTAAAGTAGTCTTCTACGCCAAGGCTAGTTAACTAAAACCATAAAAATGCTATTTGACATAAAATAAACATTAACATGGACATTGTATAAACCATAAACGTCTTTTATCGTGTTGCCAAAAGTTCTCAGATTAAAAACTAGTTAAAAAAAAATCATAAAAACACTTCTTGAATGTAAACTACTTCTGTGAAGAATACTTGAAGTAAAACATGTCCTAAAACACATTATTACTGTATCTGTAATGAAACTACAGAAAATAATTAAAAAAAAACAAACAATGTTACTTTGTAAACGGGCCAACAGCTTCCAGTTATGGCCTATATTTAAAAAAAATGACACAGAAAAGGCATGCGATCTGTAGTATGTTTAGATAGGACACCAGACATCTTGTCCCAGTGAGTGTTTATTACAGAAAGTATAAATTAGTGTGAAACAATTACATGATCCAGAGTAAATGCCACTGCAAATGCTAAAAATCTCCATGCAAATGATATGAAATATCACCAAGCCTGTGCAAAGGTTTCCAGTGCAAAAATATATCCAGAAGTAGTATTTTCTGCATGAGTTATAAAAGGCTTAGCTGCTTGATCACTTGCAAAATACACAGAAAGCCACCTTCATAAGTTATATTCTTAAGCCCTTCTTTACAATCCTACAGTTCAAAATCGTACAAAATTTGAAGACAAGCTATTGTAGGCCTGACTGAGTGCATACTGTAAACACATCAAAATCAAAAGTGAGCCAACTTTAGCATTAACCATTATACCAAATATTATTATATACATAACTAGTAACCCTTCAATCTGCGACTATCCAAAAATCACACCCAGCGGGCGTTTCTGGAACACATGCTAATGTCTGAAGAAAGAGAGTACACAACTTTAGGGACGGTTCGACTTCTGCTGCCATATCCTGGTTGAATTAAGTGTCTGTCTGTGTCCAGCATCTGTACTTCATCTGTGCTTTTATCAAACGCTGCGGTCAAAGCCTGCAGCGCTGAGCGCACTTGATCTCGGGCGGCCATGATGTTCTTCTCACATGGAAGACGAATACTGTCGGACCGTCTTCCATTTACTTCACGAGGGACATCGTTGATGACATCATCAATTGTCTTGGACAGAGACTGTATCGTCTGATTAAGGCCAGTGTCGCTGCCCCTCCCTGTATCACATTAATAAAATTAAGTCATGTCACATGTGTGTAATAGCAGAGAAGAGTTTGATATAAATGCTATTGTGTGAAAGATTGCTGTACCCTTTATAGAGTGCAACAAAGACGAGTGGAGGTCTTTGATCGCCTGGTTCAGCACGAGGAGTTTAGCACTGGTGTTCTGAAATGCACACAAGTCCAAGCCTTCATCATCCTCTGAATGATCCTCAGAAGAGCCAGACCTCTCCTGTGAAAGCGTAAGTAGAGAAATTCTTAGAATTCCTTACACAGCATTTTTCTGGGTACTTAAAAGATGTAAAAATATCTCTTAAATGGAAGGTTCATCAGATAAAAAAAACAACAACCCTCAAACAAACACAAAACAAAAACTAAATTTGAAACATAAAAAAAAACAAAAACAACACAAATGTAAAAAACAAAACCAGACCAAATGCACACCAAACAAAACCACCCCCTCCGCAAAATCAAACAAACACACAAAACAAAACCTAAGAATGAAATAAAAACAAAAAATAAAACATTAAAAACTAAACAAACAAATGTAAAGTTATAAAACAACCAAGTCAGACTAAAAGAAAGCCCCCCCCAAAAATAAAAAAAACAAAGCAAAACAAAAACAACTAAATGAATCGAAAAAAACTAAACAATACAAACAAATATAAATTATTAAAACCAAACAAAACCACCTCCCATAAAAACAAAAAGTAAAATCCCAAAGTAAAAATCAAACAAACCCAAACTAACTTAAATCAAAAATAAAAAAAACATAATAATTAAAAATGTAAAGACCTCAAAACAAGCCCCAAAAGAAAATAAACAAAAAAAAAAGGAAAAAAAAGGATTACCTCAACTGCCCCAACAAATGTAAAAATAAATAAATAAATAATATATAAATATATAAATAGTAATAAAAATACATAAAAAACAACCAACACACAAAAACATTCAAAAAATTCAATAAATCAATTTTAATTAAATCTACACAAATGTATTATTGGCTATCTTATTTGTTTTTGACCACAGGGTTTAGGTGTGGTGAGTGGGTTTGAGAAATGAGTGAGCTTGTGGGATGCATCCATTTTTTCCCCTTATCCCAGCATCCCATTCTCTTTCTGAACAATAACAACGAGCCTGTAGTTTGTGTATTGAAGATAACAGTTACAGCCACATTAAGGTGACAGATGACACTCCACTCAAACCATTTATTTTGTAAACAGCAAAACGACCCAAGACGTGCGATAAGAGCGCTCAGGTTCACGTTTTACAAGCGCTGTCTCCCTCAGTCATTGTTGAGCTGGTCATCAATCCAAAACATTTTACGCTCAGTGACAAACAGCTGTTTGTGAGGCGTACCGAAAAACAGCAGCGGAAGTAGATCTGCAGAGAGCCCGCAACATCCATGGCGCTGGATCGCTGAATCTGTGAAATATATCAGAATTTATATTATGAAATGCACTGCAAAAATCCTTTTCTAGCTTTTTAGAAAAGCCAAAATATCTAGACATTTTTACATCAAGAAGGATTTTCTAAACAAGCAAAAAATATAGTCTTGTTTCCAGAAAAAAATATTTAAAATCATTTTAACTTGAAACAAGACAAAAAAATCGAGTATTTTTTGAAGTGATGTTACAGTATACATTAACATCAGTTCAGTTCAATATTGACTGGATCTATAAAGATTGAGATTTATCCAGTGATTTATTTATTAAGAGAACTTACTGGTAGACGCGCAGATGAAAGATCTCGATGCATCTCTGTGGTGATCTTCTGACCACTAAGGAGAAGATTGGTCACACTCTGACGAATCCCATCCCGCAAACAACTCACCACTGACCTCTAAAGAGAAAGAGAGCAGTGTTGTTGTTTTTTTTATTATTCTGACTGGTTTTTGATGTCAAATCTACTATTTGGCTGTAAACGGCAGCTATAAGAAATATACCCACGTTGTCTATGATTTCTGAGCCATGTTCAGTCAAAAGAAGATCTGTCCCATTCATTGCCGCCAGAAAACCGATAGTTTTAAGAGTCATGTTCATACACTCTGAAACCCTCTTCTGGGCCTCTGTTACCATGGAGGAGATCTCAGAGTCACAGCCCTAAAACACCAAGACAAAGAGAGACCAGCACTCCTGTAAGACTTTTACCCAAAATTATTAAATTAAATTGATACTAACGCTCAACTGTATTCTATCATTGCATCTGCAAATACAGTTTACTATTAGATACTTGCATAGAGGCAATTTAGACTAATATATAACCAGGTGAGAAACCAAACAAATTGATTATCAGATGTTTAAATGGTGATACATTTACAAGAAGAAGAAAAAGAAGGTGGTACTTAATTAATTAAATAAAAAATTAAAATCAAAGAAATGTATACAACTGATTAAATTAATTTTACCGCTAGATGTATAGGGACGGCAAATAAATATAAATATTTAGAGAGAGAGAGAGAGAGAGAGAGGTCAAATTTAAGCCACTTATCATTTGTCAAAAGTAAAAAAATATGAAATGTTTGTAAATATTTAATAATTATAATAATTATTATTATTATTTAGAGAAATTATTATTATTATTAATTAGACTTTCTTATTCTTTACATTTAAAGAATGTACACTATTATTATTATTAAACATTTCATTAAATATTTATTTGATAGAAATTTAGATTTGATAGATTAAGTGTCAAAATTTTATATATATATAGATAGATAGATAGATGGATAGATAGTAATATCACAGTTTTGATAAATACATTTACCATTACTATTATGATTATTATTAATGCACTTAAATAAAAGCATATTTAATTAATGTAAATTAAACAATATTAACATCACTAATAAATAATAATTACATTACTTTGATGAGAACTAATAAATGCAGCTGGCGTTTTAATAAATAACTATGAACTGTATTGAGCACCTGAACGAGTAACTGAAGGTAGCCTCCAATTTTCTTGACATGCATCTTGAGCTCGTCAGCTCTCTGAGACACAGAATCAGAGCTGGGCTTAATGCTGGAGACCCAGTGCATGGTAATGAACACAGCCCTTTCAACAGCAGACGTGGCCTTCACTAGATGAGTCTGGGCTTCGGTACTGCAGACAAACACTGCTCACATACACACAAACAGAACAAAATGAGGCTCTTTGTGTAGCGCTGTGATGACACAGGTCTCGCGCATTCATATTGAGCTGAATATTGACACTGATGAATGGCTCTGTTGATTTAGGTTTGTTAAGGACGCTGATGCTTACAGTTCTCCTGGCTGTCGTCGTCAAGGTGCTCGTAGAGGTCTGCGATGGACCTCACGGCACGATGAATCGCCAGCAGGTCTACAGTCAGTTTGTCACCCAAGCTCTCGCTCTGCTCGGTCGACTGGCAGGAGCGCAGGCGAGCCACGGCGGAGCCAATCAGATCTTTGCAGATGGCTGGGAGGGCGGAGTCAGAAGTGCTGGAGTGTAGAGAAGGGGGCTTGTTCATCAGCCCTAAAAAGACACAGAATATCAAATGCTGCGTCCGAAATCGCTTACTTCCCTACTATATAGTACGTGAAAAACAGTATGCGAGGTGAGTAGTATGTCCGATTTCATAGTATTCGAAATTCAGTAGGCGGGAAGTACCCGGATGACCTATTGCTTCTGTCCGAATTCTATAGTAGGCATTCCATGGACGCTTTCCTATCCCATGAGGCTCCGGGAGAGAAGGCGTCATATTCGAAAAATGGTGGAAAGTTGAGACCCAGATCATTTCAAGTATAAGTACTTATTGTGATTAAATTACACTTGTTTAACACAATCTAAATAAACAAATGATTTATAGAAAGTTTAAATTGTCGCGCTGTTGTGACGACGCATGACACGTGACAACATCAATATGGCGGATGTAGTACGTCAGAATTCCATTCATACTACACGCATTCATACTATATAGAACATACTTTTTAATGGTCGGGCAGTACGTTCAATTTTAAATGTAGTACCTGCTTAAGCCGTATGTGATTTCAGACGCAGCAAAAGTTACTTTATATATTCTAAGGGCAAGGAGTCATATTTCTAAAGAAATCAACTAGTCTGTTCTAGTATTATTTATTATTTCCGTATTATTTATAGTGCTGTCAAATGATTAATCGCATCCAAAATAAACATTTTTGTATATATTTTTTCAGAATATATTTACAAAATATTTGTACGTATATACATTTATATATTTCTATCTAAATATATTTTAGCATATAAACAAATAAGCATATACTTCTTAAATATATACATGCATCTGTTTATATTAGGGCTGCACGATTTGGGAAAAATGTGCGATTGCGATTATTAAGGTCAAAATGCGATTTGCGATTGCGATACGATATGTAAGTGGTTTGACACAACTTGCTTGTTATAAAGCAAAATGCACACACAGATTACTAATAATGCTGAAATCTGTATTTCTCAACTGAGATACAGTATACAGTGCAATCTAGCAACAACTAGAAATTAACAATGTTTTCAAATTAAAACTAAATTTTACAAAATTAAATAACAGTAACATATTTTCATTACTGAATTAAATTGCATTAAATTAATTTTAAAATTAAATTAAAAAGTCAAAAGTACAGATAAATAAAACAAATACCCATTTTAATATTTTGTACATGTTGTCCCAAAACATTTTAGGAGGATTTAACGTATACTTAGTATATTTCTTTTGGTATCTCTTGTCCAGTGTGCAAATCATTTTCTCAAATCCCTCTTTTGCTAAAAGTGCGTTCACACCTGAGGGGACTTGGGCGAATATATCTCACTATTCTCGTGTAGTTGGATGCTTGAACATGTCGAGTTTACTCTGTTTTCACACTGCGCGCGTCAGCAGGGCGTATTTTTTCTGGCGCCCATGTTAACGGATGAGAGCTTTCACGCAGGGGGTCGCAACAGCGCGTAGCAGGTGCAGAGAAATGACAAATCAAAGCACATGGCAAACAGTGTTCAGAGAAGAACGCTGGGAAATAAGACGGAAAGATGCCTGTCTACAGCCTGCAGTACAAGCTGCCAAAATGAAAGCACAATCAGTGCGCTGCTCCTGCTCTGAATGTTTTTGATATTTCAATATACATTTAATTTTATTGTAGTGCTGTATTTAGTAACTATAACTTACAGTAAAATTTGCACTACATACATAGTTATACTAATGTTTATATTTTATTTCAGCCTTAAAAGAAAACTAAGCAATGAAACAAACACAAGCGCGCTGACATTTAGCGAAGAGAAGATACATGCAATTTAAAAGCTACTTTACCAGTGGACTGTGAGGGAGCACAATGTAAGCTTTGAATGGGGTGAACTCGGATCTCATAGAGACGCCCAGAAATCCTCCTGCTCTTCAGCAAACTTCTACTCCTGAGCCACAGAAAATAAAAGATACACATACATCAGACCTTAGATCTTGTTTACTGCTCATCCCAACGAGGGAAAGACAGTTAAAGGAGGAAGAGAGGAGAGGAAGTGGAGAGGTGATGAGTTGGTTGTAGTTACATACTCTTG